>JAQISU010000049.1:1825000-1967500 GCA_029339505.1 Unio delphinus
CTGCCAATTTGAATACGTTAGCGTGGTTTCACTTGCAAAATTTACCGTTTATATCAATTAAGAGACCTAAAATTCAACGCCAATTTTTAGAAATATTGTTCGTTTATGCATTTCTTGATGGCTTGAACCTTTTGTAATTATTCAATTAATTCAATTTTTGCGTTATTTTTTGAGGACTTTCATCGAATATCCTGTAAATTTTTCTATATTTTCTTAAAATTATATTGTGTTCGAAAAAGAGCCGTTTTAAATCTTACTTATCGAGTTTTCTACTGGTGCGAACACTGACAAAAGACTGTAACAAATTTACAGTCGATTCTAGTACTTATAAAGCACCGAGGACGTGTTTATCCACTGTGCCATTCCAAATCAGCAACATATGCAAAATAATTTGTTTTTTGGAGGGAGGGATCAAATCCTTGTCTGCCTATTCAAGATAGTTTGTCTTTCCAGTAAGAAATCATGACAAAGGAAATAATGACAACAATGAGAGGGTCTGGTACATGTAACAATAGCAAGAGTTTATCCCGATGCCTTTCTTAAAAAATTATTTCGATGTTTGAGTGTCTGTGTATTGCAACATGTTATGACAATACTAAAAATTCTTTCGTAAACGACTGAATATCGTAGCAAGTATTTGGGATTGAAAATCGTAACAAGTGTTCTTGACTGAATATCGTAACAAGTTTTTGGGGTCTGAATATCGTTACGAGTTGGTGTTGACTGAATTTCATAACTATTATATTTGACTGAATATCAAAACAAGTGTGTTTCACCGAATATTGTAGTGAGTGTTTTGGACTGAATATCGTAAGAAGTTCTTTTGACTGAATATCGTAACAAGTGTGTTTGACGGAATATCGTAACAAGCTTTTTTGACGGAATATTGTAACAAGTGTTTTTGACTAAATATCGTAACTAGTGTTTTTGACTGAATTGTGTAGCAAGAGTGTTTTTGACTGAATATCGCAACAAGTGTCTTTGAATGAATATCGTAACAAGTGTTTTTGACTGAATATCGTAACTAGTGTTTTTCACTGAATATCGCAACAAATGTTTTGACTGAATATCGCAACAAGTGTTTTGACTGAATATCTCACAAGTGCTTTTGACTGAAATCCTAGTCATCCCTTCCATTATCGCTAAATAAACACACACTGATGTGAATACAAATCTTCATGGACGTGTCTTAATAAGGGGGGGGGGGAAGAAAATAAATAAATCTGTAAATAAATTTGGAATAACATACCGGCTGCCATCATAGGTGGGGGTGGTACCGTAGCTCCTGCTAGTCCGGGGCACGTCGTGCACGTGACTTGACAGTTATTCCTGACGTAACCGTTATTGAGACAGTACATCTTCCAGTGTTTGCAATTTATATCCTTATCAATACATGGTGCTAGGGGCTGTGTAGGCTGCGGCGGCTGGTAGCCTGGTAGATCAATCAATCAGTCAATCATTTTGTATATCTATCTATTATATGTGTGTGTCAATTTATAAACAAATAAATCGGTCAAATAATCGCACGATCGTTTTATCAATAAAGCCAATCAATCATACTTCTGTAACCAACCTTATTGTTAGAAAATTACTAAATATTCCCTGATTATTGCCAAATTATGTAAAATGTTTTTTTAATTCCACGACTAAACGTTTCAAAATGTTAAGAATGCGAAAGTTTTGAAATATATACTAGTATATCGTCTGATTTGTTGAAATCTCTACATTCCTCATCATACAGAAAGAAAACATATTCCGCTAGTTCCATTGGTTATTTCTGAGTTCCGCCTGAATGAATTAACGTGAAGGCTTCTGGGTCCATCCATTCCACAATAAAATAACTGTTCATCATCTATTGCAAATCGATATTCGCATTTTCTGTCTTTGATAAGATCTATTTATTATCTACAGAATGCATAACGCCGATAACTTTCGCTTAGCATCAGAACTGACGATAGAGAAATACGGAATCTATCCTCAGCATTTTTTATCGGCATTGTACTTTCTATAAAATGCCTCTGAAACAGATTCATCCGTAAATATTTATAAAACAAATTTTATGTTTAACAAAAGAGAAGACCAGACATTTCATTTAAGTACTGAGAGCATGTTGATAATTTTAATTATTTAGGACTTGCTTTTACTAACGGAGGCTTGTTTCCATGTGCTACAGAGTTTATTGCTGAAAAATGTGTCAAAGTATTAAACTTTCGTCTGAATAATACTTCAAATCCATGGTATCCATTCAATATACTCGATGATTTATTTGATTAATTTATATCATTCTAGCCAATTATTATTTTATTTAATAAATTCATTTTTTGATGCTTAAAAATAACAGTTCATCAGCCGAAAGTAACAGTAGTATTTTCCCTCAAATAAATAATCCGATTTCTAAAAACAATAATTGTTTTTTTTCAAATTCTCATTTCTTTTTATACATTAATGCTTCGCCCTCTGAGATTAAGAATATTTTCCCCTCAAATTAAGGACTTATTCCCTCAATTTTTGTATTTCTCTCCTTCAAATTAACATTATGTTCCTCACCAATTAATAGTTTTTCCTTCAGTTATTTAATTCTAGTTAGTATTTTGTAAGATTCTGCATTTCTTAAATTGGCTAATTTCAGGGAGCGAAATTATGAATTTGAGGAACTGAAATCTTAATTAGAAGATGCAAATTGTTAAATCGAGCCAATTAAACACTCACTCAGAGAATGACATTACTTTATTGGAACAAAAATTAACTTCGAGTAGAAATCTAGCGAATTATTACTTTTCAACGAACAACATAATCATTGAGCGAACAAGTTGATAATTCGATTGACTAAAATAAGAATTGAAGGAACGAAATATTAGATTGAGAGGTACATAATAATAACTTAAGGGAACGAAATAATGTTCACATTATATTGATGGTTCAGTTTTGGTCTTTATTTAATATTGGATGAATGCAAACGGGCATTATAGCAACCTCTTAAAAACGTTAGGTGTTCCAAAAGAGTTCCAACTTTACCTATGATTACATTACAAATTTCCCTCTTTTTTCTAAATACCTTAAATTGAAGGGCACCCGTAACTTTAACATTTTTTGCGAGGGTATCACACTTTTTTATTATTACGAAAAGGGTATAGAAGCTTGGATCACACAGTTTCCAGCCAGTTACATTTAAAAGGAACCCTTCTGTAAAGTTTATTTTTGGTTAAAAAGTAGATTTGCTTACCCTGTTAAGACGTTTTTGCTTATTTCACACGCGCTTAATTTAAAAGTAGAAATTTCGAAGCAGACGACTTCTCAAAACACTATACTTTGTGAAGGGTATTAGCAGGCTTGTACCTAATGTAACCTATGGAACATCGTCTATTACGTGTACCAGTTTACACTGAAGGTTAAGAAAATATCCATTGCTTTCATGGGCTAATGAAACAACGAATAGGAACTAGTGAATAAAGACAAAGGAAAACGTAAAACTATTATTGGACTGCTAGTTTACGTGCCAACTTTACTTACCTAGGATTATGAGTCTCCATGCAGTTTGAAAATCATGTTTAAGTCAATTAATACAGTGATATTGTTACCTGGATACTGTTGTGGACGAAGCTGTGCCGCTTGGTTAGCTGTTTGGTGCTGGTATCCAGGATAATGGACTTGTTGATTTGTTTGGGATGGATATTGCTGTGGCTGTGCAGGTTGCGCTTGTACTCCAAGCTGTTGCGGAGACTGAGGATAGACTGCATGAGGATGTGCATGATTCTGTGGTGCAGGATGGGTTTGAACCGGTTGATGCGCAGGAGGCTGCTGTTGAACCATGTGTACCGGTTGGTTTAGCGGAATTTGTTGCGAATAACCAGACTGGTGTTGTGGAACGAGCTGTGGTTGAACAGGTTGATATTGTGAAACAGCCTGTGGTTGAGCAGGTTGGTATTGTGGAACAGCCTGTGGTTGAGCAGGTTGGTATTGTGGAACAGCCTGTGGTTGAGCAGGTTGGTATTGTGGAACAGCCTGTGGTTGAGCAGGTTGGTATTGTGGAACAGCCTGTGGTTGAGCAGGTTGGTATTGTGGAACGACCTGTGGTTGAACGGGTTGATGTTGTAGTTCTGGTTGTGGTTGAATTGATTGATATTGTGGAGCAGGTTGTGATTCAACAGCTTGCTGCACCGGATGACTGACGTGTTGGTGTAAAGGCTGCGGTTGCACAGGAACTGATTGTTGTTGCACTGGCTGGGCAGGTTGAGACTGGAAGTTAGGATGCCCAGGTAAAATATTTGAATTTGCTTGGACAATATGTGTTTCACTGATGGCAGCTGGCCATGGATTGGTTTCTTTCGTGTCTGTCCATGCATGATTAGGGTTGACAGCTGGGTTTGGTGCTGATGCTGGTACCGGTGTAGGTATTGAAGCCTGAACAGGAATGTGTGGCGCTTCTTGTACTTGTGTGTGTGCGGACGCTGGTAGATGAACTTGAACTGGTACCATAGACTGCATGTGCATTTGTGGAGGCGCCTGCATATGTATTACTGCCGAATGGTGCATTTGGGCAATCGGAGGTGAGTGTGATTGAACAGGGCTTGGTACGGCCACATTTGAAGGTGGCATCGGATTGGCTTGCTGTAAAATGGCAGGTGCACTGGGTGGAGATGGCGGAGTAGGTGGCGGAGAACCTATGAAATTTAAAGGTGGTTGATAGTTTGCAGGATACGATGGTTGGCCGTTTGAGGGGCTAAAATTACTGGTGTCGTGATGGCCAGGTGGTAATGGATTAGATCCTGGATAAGGTGGTGCAATGTCCGAAAAATGTGGCGAGCCAGCCGTTGGATATTGAGTGGGAGGTGCTGGTGGAGTTGGTAGACCTAAGTTGAATGACCACATAGGAATATCTGGAGCTGTTTTTTGCCGAGAAAGAGAGAAACAGGAAACAGACGAAAATTACGCCAACCGGCCATCATACACGTAACAGTTTTACAACATAGTAAAGCCAGTAGTTGGTATTTGTAAGCCATTAACGATGAACTATACCCGATACCTCTTAAATTGTCTCAAAATAGCAGCAATGGTATACATAAGTAATAAAAAATTCGACATTGTATTCAATGAAAACAAGTTTAAAATCCGTATCCCAAATCGTTAGTTACGTTCTTTATAAAACAAACATTCCTACAAACTTAAAAAAGCTACTGAAAGTTGGCAGCAAGTATCAGCAATTAATTTCTTTTCACAGACTGACTAGCTGCCAAAGATGTGTATAATTTTTTTACGTGGTTGGGGTTGTGTATTTACAAAATACGTTGTTTTGTAAAAATTTCTATTATTGTTTTGTGTGTGCATAACTTCTATACGTCAAAAGAGCTGCGGTAACCTGCGGACTCGTTCAGAAATAATTAGTGAAAGCGATGTAAATAAGTGGAATAAATAGTGGTCTTTAACGATTTTACGCGTCCTGGTTTATCTTCAATTTCGGTCAGTTTTAGTCTGCCCGGTACTGGAAGGTGGGCACCACTGAGCCCATAACAAACATAAACCCAATAACAATGTGTCCATATCATCGAACATAAATTCAATACACAATGGACATTCCTCTATAACTACTATCATATTATTAATTAGAAGTCAACAATGTAAGATAGTGTGAATTGCAAGTTTAATGTTAGTGTACCAGTCTATACTATATGGATTTGTGGTTGCAATGTGAATTTTATCGTCCATAAAATATACTTATTCTGGATAACCACACAAATGTGTTATACGAACACACAACACAAAAGGTGAAAAGTTGGAAACAAATTAATAACAACAAAAAGATATAAGCATAGGTTTTTTATGTTAAGAGATATTATACGATAGTTTTTACATTCTGTGCTTCTTTATGATTATTTGCAGTCTTTGAACTACTTTATTATTATTATTATTATTATTATTATTATTATTATTATTACTATTATTATTATTATTATTATTAATGTTAGTGTTACTGTTATTACTATTATTTTGTGTTATTGTTGTTGGAATTGCTACTTTTATTGGTATTATATATCATTTAACTAGTATATGTAATTTTTGTCCTTCACTGTAATACAAGTTTTGTCTCTCTTTCTCTCTCTCTCTCTCTCATATATATATATATATATATATATATATATATATATATATATATATATATATATATATATATATATATATATATATATATATATATATATATATAGTGTCAGTCTGAGTGATATGTGTCTGGTAATTTGATGTGATATTCCATTTGTTTCCTGTACGATAACACGTATATGCAAATAATTATCTGCTGTTTGGATAATAGCAGCACACGCGTTTTATCTATGAATGTGAGACGCCTGCATGGCTTTTTCTCTCAACGAGAGGTCATTTTTCATTGAGTAAAGCAAGTAGTTAATTTGACAGATACTGGCAAGAAACAGTTCATGCGAACTGATGTGGTTATAATGATGTTAATCGTAGCTATGTTAGAAAAGAAAAAGTGTTTGCAAATTCATCCATTGTCACGTGCAGAGACTGAAATGTATATGCTGATAATATTTAACATGACAAACACCAACCGTCTAGACCTAAAATCAGTACTGGGATTAAATTGACCCGTGCATAAATCCCCCCCCCCCCAAAAAAAAAAAAAAAGAATGGACGTACAAATGAAGGCAAAAATCTTTGAAGCAAAAAGGTGGGATTATTATTTTCTTGCATCTGACGATATTCGTATAATTGAGTTTATGCATATACTTTTTTCAAAGAACCTAAGGAAAATGGATATTGCAAATGTAATATCCAAATATTAATTTCATGCATCAGTTTGATGAAAACATTTGTAACTGTCACTATAGAAGAATATTTTTCATTGAGAAATAGAGGACCATCTACATCTTTTCTTTCTTCATGATAAAATTATCTTCAAAATTTTTAATAATGCAAAAAAAAATTAGAAACTACAGGTTACACTAATAGGAAAACAAAAAGAGAAACTGGAAAAACTTAAATGTGAAATATTGACAATTGATAAAGAATTGTATGATATCATACACAGGGAAAACGTTTGGAGAAAAAAATAAAAATAAAATAAAAAGGAAAGCAGAAGGAGCGTGGAACAAAATACAAAAAAATCAACGGTATTATATTAAATTCAAGGTCTGGATGATGCGAGTTTAGAGAAAATATATGTACAAAAATCCACATCATAGATGGAGAAAACTTATCTTTGAACTTGAAACAGGTTATCGTTAAGGAGAGTCCATTAGGCTCTATTTGTTTAACATTGGGGTTCAGATTTTAGCTATAACGTGAGAGAAAAATTTGGATATACAAAAAGGATGGCTTGATTGATCTGTACGTTCTCTCAAAGTAGCTACTTTGAAATATGTTTTTCTAATCTGAACTTAATTGTAACATAATAAAAACTAAAGTTCTTTGGAGATGCAACTATAAAAGTTTCGATGATGGACATTAATTTAATTACTTTAACATTAAACTACATGGCATTGACTTTTTTTCATGAAATGATTGAAGCAAATAATAAAAGGAAATGAATAACTACACATAGAATATTGGCAATTATTAATTAAATAAATCTCACCGTAGTTGGTTGAAGTACTTGATGCAAAAACTTTTGTTTGTTCATATTCATACACCCGACTGGTCTAAAGCTCTTACCTTTACGGATCACTGCCATCTCACCTCTGTCTGCGTCAGTTCGAGTGATTATTGAGATGATGACATATTACATTTTGTGATTATGATTATTAAGATTATGACAGATTACATTTTGTGATTTTTATTATTAAGAAGATGACAGATTACATTTTGACATTACAATTATGAAGATGATGACATATTACATTTTGTGATTATAATTATTAAGATGATGACAGATTACATTTTGTAATTATAATTATTAAAATGATGACAGATTAGATTTTGTGATTATGATTATTAAGATGATGACATTACATTTTGTAATTATGATTATTAAAATGATGACAGATTAGATTTTGTAATTATGATTATTAAGATGATGACATTACATTTTGTGATTATGATTATTAAAATGATGACAGATTAGATTTTGTGATTATGATTATTAAGATGATGACATTACATTTTGTAATTATGATTATTAAGATGATGACATTACATTTTGTGATTATGATTATTAAAATGATGACAGATTAGATTTTGTAATTATGATTATTAAGATGATGACATTACATTTTGTGATTATAATTATTAAAATGATGACAGATTAGATTTTGTGATTATGATTATTAAGATGATGACATTACATTTTGTGATTATGATTATTTAAAAAATGACAGATTAGATTTTGTGATTATAATTATTAAGATGATGACAGATTACATTTTGTAATTATAATTATTAAAATGATGACAGATTAGATTTTGTAATTATGATTATTAAGATGATGACATTACATTTTGTGATTATAATTATTAAAATGATGACAGATTAGATTTTGTGATTATGATTATTAAGATGATGACATTACATTTTGTGATTATGATTATTAAGATGATGACATTACATTTTGTGATTATGATTATTAAAATGATGACAGATTAGATTTTGCAATTATGATTATTAAGATGATGACATTACATTTTGTGATTATGATTATTAAAATGATGACAGATTAGATTTTGCAATTATGATTATTAAGATGATGACATTACATTTGTGATTATGATTATTAAAATGATGACAGATTAGATTTTGTGATTATGATTATTAAGATGATGACATTACATTTTGTGATTATGATTATTAAAATGATGACAGATTAGATTTTGCGATTATGATTATTAAGATGATGACATTACATTTTGTGATTATGATTATTAAAATGATGACAGATTAGATTTTGCAATTATGATTATTAAGATGATGACATTAAATTTTGTGATTATGATTATTAAAATGATGACAGATTAGATTTTGTGATTATGATTATTAAGATGATGACAGATTACATTTTGTGATTTTTATTATTAAGAAGATGACAGATTACATTTTGACATTACAATTATGAAGATGATGACATATTACATTTTGTGATTATAATTATTAAGATGATGACAGATTACATTTTGTAATTATAATTATTAAAATGATGACAGATTAGATTTTGTAATTATGATTATTAAGATGATGACATTACATTTTGTGATTATGATTATTAAAATGATGACAGATTAGATTTTGTGATTATGATTATTAAGATGATGACATTACATTTTGTGATTATGATTATTAAAATGATGACAGATTAGATTTTGTGATTATGATTATTAAAATGATGACAGATTAGATTTTGTAATTATGATTATTAAGATGATGACATTACATTTTGTGATTATGATTATTAAAATGATGACAGATTAGATTTTGTGATTATGATTATTAAGATGATGACAGATTACATTTTGTAATTATGATTATTAAAATGATGACAGATTAGATTTTGTGATTATGATTATTAAAATGATGACAGATTAGATTTTGTAATTATAATTATTAAAATGATGACAGATTAGATTTTGTGATTATGATTATTAAGATGATGACATTACATTTTGTGATTATGATTATTAAAATGATGACAGATTAGATTTTGTGATTGTGATTATGAAGATGATGACATTCCATTTTGTGATTATGATTATTAAAATGATGACAGATTAGATTTTGTGATTATGATTATTAAGATGATGACATTACATTTTGTGATTATAATTATTAAAATGATGACAGATTAGATTTTGTAATTATAATTATTAAAATGATGACAGATTAGATTTTGTGATTATGATTATTAAAATGATGACATTACATTTTGTGATTATAATTATTAAAATGATGACAGATTAGATTTTGTGATTATAATTATTAAAATGATGACAGATTAGATTTTGTGATTATGATTATTAAGATGATGACATTACATTTTGTGAGTATGATTATTGAGATTATGACATATTTTTCTAACTATGATTATTAAGATGACACAGATTACCTTGTGCAATTATAATTATTAAGATGTTGACCGTTTACATTTTGTAATTATGATTATTGAAATGATGACATTACATTTTGTGATTATAATTATCGAGATGATGACAGATTATATTTTGTTATTATGATTATTAAGACGATAACAGATTATATTCTGTGATTATAACTACTAAGGTGATGACAGATTACACTGTGTAAGAGTGAGGAGCCACGCATTTCAGATGAATGTGATGCTACTTCATTTTGGCACCGTTTTTATATGTCGCTGTTCAACTTTTGCCCAAACTATAAAGTGAGATTAATTTGGCTAAATATTATATTTACAACCGTAGATTCGATGTGCAGAATTGACCTTCCATTAATGATATTATTTAAGCAAATGAAACAAAAATACTGAAGAAAAAAACACAGACCACTAAATTAAGGAAACAATGGGACCAGTTTCTTTTTAAATGGACTTCAATCCATAATATATAATTTTAGTGAAAATAATGTTTTGCTAATGTTTACTTATTTGCGTCTGATTTAATGAAAAAAACAAAACATAATAATATCACATTCGTCTGTATGATCTAAACAGACATGTATTCGTGTAGCTAAATTGTGGAGAGAGAGAGAGAGAGAGAGAGAGAGAGAGAGAGAGAGAGAGAGAGAGAGAGAGAGAGAGAGAGAGAGAGAGAGAGAGAGAGAGATTCTCGTTTGTATATGGTATGGATTGTTCCTAAAAAATTTATATATCTCAATTGTTTTGTTGTTTTTTTTAAATAAAATGAAAACTATAAGCTTAGTATGAATTTATCTGCCAATGAGTAGAAAATCATGTTTGGCTAGTTGGACTGGTTACTTGATGTGTGGCTCGTGTAGACTGGAATATTAATTACTTCGTGAAAGGTTACTGGAAGCAAAAATAAATGGCTAGTTGGACTGGTTCCCTAATGAGTGAGTCGGGTAGAGTGAAAGGCAATAATACTACGTGAAAGATTACTGGAAACCAAATTATGTGTAATATCAATGGGGTGTGTACAAAGGTCAAGTGCCCTACAACTTGCACCGAAGAACAAGCAGCACATTTTAGGATTTTCAGACCGCCATTGGTACGGATAAATAAGCAAGTTATACCAGCTTGAACAATCACACCTCAAGGACTACACATTATACCGGCCAGTATAACAATTGACCAATAACGCCACATGTACAACATATATCGGCCAGTATACCAACTTAACCAAACACAATAATTTATCACATATTATAACAGCCTTTATTTAATATAGGGTATCGGGTATCGTTCAATTCAATGGCTTACTAAGTATAATAGAGGCGAGTCTGCTTCCTATATTGAAGAGAGCATTTATTAAACAGATAACAAAAAATTATGCAATCCAAAATTAATCTTTGAATATTTGACTTTGCAAAATGATGATTTTGTGTTTTGGGATTTATTTGTCATAATTATTAAAATAATAACGAGTGATTATTTCCCCAAAAAATCAAAGTCCTTTGGAATATTTTAAATTACCTAAATTATAAATTAAAAGGTAAAGATCTTTGAATATAAACATATTGCGCTCACGTTCCGGAACCTCAAGAGTTGTTGGTCGTTGTGTTGTAGTTTTAATTGGTGGAATTGTTTGGTGGCTTTTGGTTGTTCGCAAGTCGAATCCCCAGGCAGGCTCTGTTGGAAAGGTCAAGGCAACCCTTTCTGTTAATAACAAAATGAAGATAATTAAGTAAAAGAAGAAGAGGAAGTTTTTGTTTCGTGACATGCGTCACACTAATCACCCGCGTATCCTTGATGCGTAGACGATGTAGTAGTAGTAGTAGCAGCAGAAGCAGCAGTAGTAGTAGTGGTAGTAATACAACGTTGCCAAATTGGTTAGACGTATTTAAACAGGAGGAATCGCAGAAGTAGTAGGAGTATTACGACGGGACTGTTTGAGCTAGAAGTAGTAATAGTACTGATTGTTGATAAGTATGGTTGTCTGCTGATGGTGGTGATAGTGGTTGATAAAAAGTGCTGGCGGCAACATGGCATGTGTAAGGTCGTGTAAGTAAATTGTAAGACTACATTGAAATAAAAATAGTGATAATAATATGAGATTAAAATCTTTGTTGAATAATACAATCATGTGTGTGTGTGTGTGTGTGTGTGTGTGTGTGTGTGTGTGTGTGTGTGTGTGTGTGTGTAGGTGTTTGCCTATTTATACACGTCTCTCTAAAATTAAGTCAAATCATCTTTTATCAAAGAGAAATTTCATTTCGGGTATTATAACTTTGCTAGAGTGAGTGGTTTATTGCGATACTAGTACCAAGGGATGAAGAAATGACTATTTATATAGATAATTATGTTATGCATGTTTCGTTAACTCTCTCTCTCTCTCTCTCTCTCTCTCTCTCTCTCTCTCTCTCTCTCTCTCTCTCTCTCTCTCTCTCTCTCTCACACACACACACACACACACACACACACACACACACACACACATTTAATAATAGGACCGAACATGCACAGGCCATACTGAAATATATGACAGTGTTTCCTTCAATGGATAAAAATATTTCTAATGTGAATAATGGGCAAGACGATGCACGAGTGTGAGAAGGTATTTTGGCGAGACAGTAAAGCAATAAATCTATCTCTCTTAACGTACAATTTGTTTTTGTTTTGGAACAAAACGTAGCACACAAAATCTTACGTTCATTAGTTGGAGCTGTTGTTCCCTGGCGGAGAGCATTGTTTGTACTATTTTTACCTCCCACGAGTTGTTTTTGTATATTTTGTTGTACCTGTTGTTGGCCCTGTGATTGTTGTCTTTGTTGGAACTCTTTCCATTGCGAAACACTCCAGTGATCAGGGCCGGTTTTGTAGTGATTTTGTAAAGCTACAAAACAAAACAAGTTAAAAGTCTGTCTATATTCAGAATGACAATATTATATGGTACTTATCTTGGCTTTAAAAGAACTCATTCAGCCATCTTTCCCATCGCTATATAGCTTTAATAGAACTCATTCAGCCATCTTTCCCATCGCTATATAGCTTTAATAGAACTCATTCAGCCATCTTTCCAATCGCTATATAGCTTTAATAGAACTCATTCAGCCATCTTTCACATCGCTATTTAGCTTTAATAGAACTCATTCAGCCATCTTTCCCATCGCTATTTAGCTTTAATAGAACTCATTCAGCCATCTTTCCCATCGCTATTTAGCTTTAATATAACTCATTCAGCCATCTTTCCCATCGCTATATAGCTTTAATAGAACTCATTCAGCCATCTTTCTCATCGCTATATAGCTTTAATAGAACTCATTCAGCCATCTTTCCCATCGCTATTTAGCTTTAATAGAAATCATTCAGCCATCTTTCCCATCGCTATTTAGCTTTAATAGAACTCATTCAGCCATCTTTCCCATCGCTATATAGCTTTAATAGAACTCATTCAGCCATCTTTCCAATCGCTATATAGCTTTAATAGAACTCATTCAGCCATCTTTCTCATCGCTATATAGCTTTAATAGAACTCATTCAGCCATCTTTCCCATCGCTATTTAGCTTTAATAGAACTCATTCAGCCCTCTTTCACATCGCTATATAGCTTTAATAGAACTCATTCAGCCATCTTTCCCATCGCTATTTAGCTTTAATAGAACTCATTCAGCCATCTTTCCCATCGCTATTTAGCTTTAATATAACTCATTCAGCCATCTTTCACATCGCTATATAGCTTTAAAAGAACTCATTCAGCCATCTTTCCCATCGCTATTTAGCTTTAATATAACTCATTCAGCCATCTTTCCCATCGCTATATAGCTTTAATAGAACTCATTCAGCCATCTTTCCCATCGCTATATAGCTTTAATAGAACTCATTCAGCCATCTTTCCCATCGCTATATAGCTTTAATAGAACTCATTTAGCCATCTTTCCCATCGCTATATAGCTTTAATAGAACTCATTCAGCCATCTTTCCCATCGCTATTTAGCTTTAATAGAACTCATTCAGCCATCTTTCCCATCGCTATATAGCTTTAATAGAACTCATTCAGCCATCTTTCCCATCGCTATTTAGCTTTAATAGAACTCATTCAGCCATCTTTCCCATCGCTATATAGCTTTAATAGAACTCATTCAGCCATCTTTCCAATCGCTATATAGCTTTAATAGAACTCATTCAGCCATCTTTCCCATCGCTATATAGCTTTAATATAACTCATTCAGCCATCTTTCCTATCGCTATTTAGCTTTAATAGAACTCATTCAGCCACCTTTCCCATCGCTATATAGCTTTAATAGAACTCATTCAGCCATCTTTTCCATCGCTATATAGCTTTAATAGAACTCATTCAGCCATCTTTCCAATCGCTATATAGCTTTAATAGAACTCATTTAGCCATCTTTCCCATCGCTATATAGCTTTAATAGAACTCATTCAGCCATCTTTCCCATCGCTATACAGCTTTAATAGAACTCATTCAGCCATCTTTCCCATCGCTATTTAGCTTTAATAGAACTCGTTCAGCCATCTTTCTCATCGCTATATAGCTTTAATAGAACTCATTCAGCCATCTTTCTCATCGCTATATAGCTTTAATAGAACTCATTCAGCCATCTTTCACATCGCTATATAGCTTTAATAGAACTCATTCAGCCATCTTTCCCATCGCTATTTAGCTTTAATAGAACTCATTCAGCCCTCTTTCACATCGCTATATAGCTTTAATAGAACTCATTCAGCCATCTTTCCCATCGCTATTTAGCTTTAACAGAACTCATTCAGCCATCTTTCACATCGCTATATAGCTTTAATAGAACTCATTCAGCCATCTTTCCCATCGCTATTTAGCTTTAATATAACTCATTCAGCCATCTTTCCCATCGCTATATAGCTTTAATAGAACTCATTCAGCCATCTTTCCCATCGCTATTTAGCTTTAATATAACTCATTCAGCCATCTTTCCCATCGCTATATAGCTTTAATAGAACTCATTCAGCCATCTTTCCCATCGCTATTTAGCTTTAATATAACTCATTCAGCCATCTTTCCCATCGCTATATAGCTTTAATAGAACTCATTCAGCCCTCTTTCCCATCGCTATTTAGCTTTAATATAACTCATTCAGCCATCTTTCCCATCGCTATATAGCTTTAATAGAACTCATTCAGCCATCTTTCCCATCGCTATTTAGCTTTAATAGAACTCATTCAGCCATCTTTCCCATCGCTATTTAGCTTTAATAGAACTCATTCAGCCATCTTTCACATCGCTATATAGCTTTAATAGAACTCATTCAGCCATCTTTCCCATCGCTATTTAGCTTTAATATAACTCATTCAGCCCTCTTTCCCATCGCTATATAGCTTTAATAGAACTCATTCAGCCATCTTTCACATCGCTATATAGCTTTAATAGAACTCATTCAGCCATCTTTCCCATCGCTATTTAGCTTTAATATAACTCATTCAGCCCTCTTTCCCATCGCTATATAGCTTTAATAGAACTCATTCAGCCATCTTTCCAATCGCTATATAGCTTTAATATAACTCATTCAGACATCTTTCCCATCGCTATATAGCTTTAATAGAACTCATTCAGCCATCTTTCCCATCGCTATTTAGCTTAAATATAACTCATTCAGCCATCTTTCCCATCGCTATTTAGCTTTAATATAACTCATTCAGCCATCTTTCCAATCGCTATATAGCTTTAATAGTACTCATTCAGCCCTCTTTCCCATCGCTATATAGCTTTAATAAAACTCATTCAGCCATCTTTCCAATCGCTATATAGCTTTAATATAACTCATTCAGCCCTCTTTCCCATCGCTATATAGCTTTAATAAAACTCATTCAGCCATCTTTCCAATCGCTATTTAGCTTTAATATTAGTCATTCAGCCCTCTTTCCCATCGCTATATAGCTTTAATAGAACTCATTCAGCCCTCTTTCCCATCGCTATATAGCTTTAATAAAACTCATTCAGCCATCTTTCCAATCGCTATTTAGCTTTAATATAAGTCATTCAGCCCTCTTTCCCATCGCTATATAGCTTTAATAGAACTCATTCAGCCCTCTTTCCCATCGCTATATAGCTTTAATAAAACTCATTCAGCCATCTTTCCAATCGCTATTTAGCTTTAATATAAGTCATTCAGCCCTCTTTCCCATCGCTATTTAGCTTTAATAGAACTCATTCAGCCATCTTTCACATCGCTATATAGCTTTAATAGAACTCATTCAGCCATCTTTCCCATCGCTATATAGCTTTAATAGAACTCATTCAGCCATCTTTCCCATCGCTATTTAGCTTTAATATAACTCATTCAGCCCTCTTTCCCATCGCTATATAGCTTTAATAGAACTCATTCAGCCATCTTTCCAATCGCTATATAGCTTTAATATAACTCATTCAGCCATCTTTCCCATCGCTATATAGCTTTAATAGAACTCATTCAGCCATCTTTCCCATCGCTATTTAGCTTTAATATAACTCATTCAGCCATCTTTCCCATCGCTATTTAGCTTTAATATAACTCATTCAGCCATCTTTCCAATCGCTATATAGCTTTAATAGTACTCATTCAGCCCTCTTTCCCATCGCTATATAGCTTTAATAAAACTCATTCAGCCATCTTTCCAATCGCTATATAGCTTTAATATAACTCATTCAGCCCTCTTTCCCATCGCTATATAGCTTTAATAAAACTCATTCAGCCATCTTTCCAATCGCTATTTAGCTTTAATATAAGTCATTCAGCCCTCTTTCCCATCGCTATATAGCTTTAATAGAACTCATTCAGCCCTCTTTCCCATCGCTATATAGCTTTAATAAAACTCATTCAGCCATCTTTCCCATCGCTATTTAGCTTTAATATAAGTCATTCAGCCCTCTTTCCCATCGCTATTTAGCTTTAATAGAACTCATTCAGCCATCTTTCACATCGCTATATAGCTTTAATAGAACTCATTCAGCCATCTTTCCCATCGCTATATAGCTTTAATAGAACTCATTCAGCCATCTTTCCTATCGCTATTTAGCTTTAATAGAACTCATTCAGCCCTCTTTCCCATCGCTATATAGCTTTAATAGAACTCATTCAGCCCTCTTTCCCATCGCTATATAGCTTTAATAGAACTCATTCAGCCATCTTTCCCATCGCTATATAGCTTTAATAGAACTCATTCAGCCATCTTTCCCATCGCTATATAGCTTTAATATAACTCATTCAGCCCTCTTTCCCATCGCTATATAGCTTTAATAGAACTCATTCAGCCCTCTTTTCAATCGCTATATAGCTTTAATATAACTCATTCAGCCCTCTTTCCCATCGCTATATAGCTTTAATATAACTCATTCAGCCATCTTTCCCATCGCTATATAGCTTTAATAGAACTCATTCAGCCATCTTTCCCATCGCTATATAGCTTTAATAGAACTCATTCAGCCATCTTTCCCATCGCTATATAGCTGTAATAGAACTCATTCAGCCATCTTTCCCATCGCTATATAGCTTTAATATAACTCATTCAGCCCTCTTTCACATCGCTATATAGCTTTAAAAGAACTCATTCAGCCATCTTTCCCATCGCTATTTAGCTTTAATATAACTCATTCAGCCATCTTTCCCATCGCTATATAGCTTTAATAGAACTCATTCAGCCATCTTTCCCATCGCTATATAGCTTTAATAAAACTCATTCAGCCATCTTTCCAATCGCTATTTAGCTTTAATATAAGTCATTCAGCCCTCTTTCCCATCGCTATATAGCTTTAATAGAACTAATTCAGCCATCTTTCCAATCGCTATAAAGCTTTAATATAACTCATTCAGCCCTCTTTCCCATCGCTATTTAGCTTTAATATAACTCATTCAGCCATCTTTCCCATCGCTATTTAGCTTTAATATAACTCATTCAGCCATCTTTCCCATCGCTATATAGCTTTAATATAACTCATTCAGCCATCTTTCACATCGCTATATAGCTTTAATAGAACTCATTCAGCCATCTTTCCCATCGCTATTTAGCTTTAATAGAACTCATTCAGCCATCTTTCACATCGCTATATAGCTTTAATAGAACTCATTCAGCCATCTTTCCCATCGCTATATAGCTTTAATAGAACTCATTCAGCCATCTTTCCCATCGCTATACAGCTTTAATAGAACTCATTCAGCCATCTTTCACATCGCTATTTAGCTTTAATAGAACTCATTCAGCCCTCTTTCACATCGCTATATAGCTTTAATAGAACTCATTCAGCCATCTTTCACATCGCTATATAGCTTTAATAGAACTCATTCAGCCATCTTTCCCATCGCTATTTAGCTTTAATAGAACTCATTCAGCCCTCTTTCACATCGCTATATAGCTTTAATAGAACTCATTCAGCCCTCTTTCACATCGCTAAATAGCTTTAATAGAACTCATTCAGCCCTCTTTCACATCGCTATATAGCTTTAATAGAACTCATTTAGCCATCTTTCACATCGCTATTTAGCTTTAATAGAACTCATTCAGCCCTCTTTCACATCGCTATATAGCTTTAATAGAACTCATTCAGCCATCTTTCCCATCGCTATTTAGCTTTAATAGAACTCATTCAGCCCTCTTTCACATCGCTATATAGCTTTAATAGAACTCATTCAGCCCTCTTTCACATCGCTATATAGCTTTAATAGAACTCATTCAGCCATCTTTCACATCGCTATATAGCTTTAATAGAACTCATTCAGCCATCTTTCCCATCGCTATTTAGCTTTAATAGAACTCATTCAGCCCTCTTTCACCTCGCTATATAGCTTTAATAGAACTCATTCAGCCATCTTTCACATCGCTATATAGCTTTAATAGAACTCATTCAGCCATCTTTCCCATCGCTATTTAGCTTTAATAGAACTCATTCAGCCATCTTTCCCATCGCTATATAGCTTTAATAAAACTCATTCAGCCATCTTTCCAATCGCTATTTAGCTTTAATATAAGTCATTCAGCCCTCTTTCCCATCGCTATATAGCTTTAATAGAACTCATTCAGCCATCTTTCCAATCGCTATTTAGCTTTAATATAACTCATTCAGCCATCTTTCCCATCGCTATTTAGCTTTAATATAACTCATTCAGCCATCTTTCCCATCGCTATTTAGCTTTAATATAACTCATTCAGCCATCTTTCCCATCGCTATATAGCTTTAATATAACTCATTCAGCCATCTTTCACATCGCTATATAGCTTTAATAGAACTCATTCAGCCATCTTTCCCATCGCTATTTAGCTTTAATAGAACTCATTCAGCCATCTTTCACATCGCTATATAGCTTTAATAGAACTCATTCAGCCATCTTTCCCATCGCTATATAGCTTTAATAGAACTCATTCAGCCATCTTTCCCATCGCTATACAGCTTTAATAGAACTCATTCAGCCCTCTTTCACATCGCTATTTAGCTTTAATAGAACTCATTCAGCCCTCTTTCAAATCGCTATATAGCTTTAATAGAACTCATTCAGCCATCTTTCAAATCGCTATATAGCTTTAATAGAACTCATTCAGCCATCTTTCCCATCGCTATTTAGCTTTAATAGAACTCATTCAGCCCTCTTTCACATCGCTATATAGCTTTAATAGAACTCATTCAGCCCTCTTTCACATCGCTATATAGCTTTAATAGAACTCATTCAGCCCTCTTTCACATCGCTATATAGCTTTAATAGAACTCATTTAGCCATCTTTCACATCGCTATTTAGCTTTAATAGAACTCATTCAGCCCTCTTTCACATCGCTATATAGCTTTAATAGAACTCATTCAGCCATCTTTCCCATCGCTATTTAGCTTTAATAGAACTCATTCAGCCCTCTTTCACATCGCTATATAGCTTTAATAGAACTCATTCAGCCCTCTTTCACATCGCTATATAGCTTTAATAGAACTCATTCAGCCATCTTTCACATCGCTATATAGCTTTAATAGAACTCATTCAGCCATCTTTCCCATCGCTATTTAGCTTTAATAGAACTCATTCAGCCCTCTTTCACCTCGCTATATAGCTTTAATAGAACTCATTCAGCCATCTTTCACATCGCTATATAGCTTTAATAGAACTCATTCAGCCATCTTTCCCATCGCTATTTAGCTTTAATAGAACTCATTCAGCCCTCTTTCACATCGCTATATAGCTTTAATAGAACTCATTCAGCCATCTTTACCATCGCTATTTAGCTTTAATAGAACTCATTCAGCCATCTTTCCCATCGCTATTTAGCTTTAATAGAACTCATTTAGCCATCTTTCCCCATCGCTATATAGCTTTTAAGAAGGCGGGGACCGATTTGTATTTAGAAATTTAATGTCTCATGCACCTGCATAATATAGAAATTCAATTAAAAAGAGTAATACTCGAGTGAGTTAAAATAAAAGGTTCATGCTTTTGGATAGGCACAACATAATTATATCACATACTTGATCTGACAAGTCTATTGAAGTTCTTAAAATAAAATGTTTATGCACCCCAATCACTATTGTATACATGCACTTTTCACATTGAAGGCCATTTTTGACAGCATGTGGTGCTCACAGCGCAAACACAAGATCTTTCCCTGGATGATTCTTTTGAAAAACATTGTCAACTAATTAGCTTTATGAAATTCAGAATAGTTGTCGTCCAAGCCGTATTGAATATATTCTACTTGTCTTGAACCCACGTGTCTTCTGATATGTGTGGCTAGCTCTACTTTCTAGCCGACTATTGGTATTTCAGTGGCTACATAATGTGCAGTGACTATGGGAGGTAGACAAGCCTCACATCAATTTCAAGAACAACACGAGTCCGAAACACCTAGTTCACAAATATATCCATCTCTTTAATTATTGCACAATAATATCTCCAAAACTCACACCACACCCTTAACTTCAGAAATTTGCCAGGGCCAATATGCGAAACTGGCCGCTGCCACCTTAATATAACTCATTCAGCCGTCTTTCCCATCGTTAAATAACTTTTAATAGAACTGACTCAGTTATATTTCCCATCGCTAGATAACTTTAATAGAATTCACTTAGCCAGCTTTCCCATCGCTATATGTTGTCAGTATATTGTCAAGTTTCTAGACTTGCTTTCTGTTTGAAAAACTTACTTCAAAAGAATGTTTGTGAAAGAGGAGACCAATCGATTCTTACTACATTCACGCCATCTGGAGGATAATACAAAAACAGCTTTACCATGATAGCGTCTAAGTAAGGCTGGACTGCTATTGTTCTTGCTGTTGTCGTTTTTATGGATTTTTTGGATAATTGGGCCTGTTTTCATCCTATAATTTTATTTGCATAGGAAGATGATAGAAGCACACACAATTTTCCATACAAATAAAATAAATCAACAAATTTTGTAGAAAGCTTGTAAGATTTTTACGAACTCATCTGAGTTAAATCCAAATACAATCTATTACTTTTATACTGAATTGATATTACCCCTCCCCCTTATACAATGTTCAGTTCAATCACGGTCTGTTGTTAATATTCCTCTGTGACAAGGTGACTCAAACAAACAACATGGGTCTTGTGCATGATCATAACATACCGTATTTTCCGGAAAGATGACCGCCATCGCTTAACTGCTCGAGAAAGGCTCTTCCGATTTTATGCTATATTTATGATATTTTTGCTTGTTCTGTATCATCGTCTACATTATTGTGTTTCATCATGCATTGGCTGTTCAGTTCATATCCTTGTTTTGGAAACGAGAACAATTAGATTTTTTCTCAGCTGTTTTGTCCACTGTTAAGACGTCATTTGTTTTTGAATAAACCGCCGTCACGTGACCGCTTACAATACGACGGACCCTCATTAATTGGATTAAATGACCACACCTTGGTTCTAGATACTACATTGTGCTCAAGACAACGAACTGGGAATACATTCATCATTTCTTAAATGTAAACGGAAGCGAAAAAAGAAACGTTCTTTCAAAGCTGACCGGCGTATAACAGGAAGAAGAATTCCAGTTATCTCCCTTTCGCCCGTAACGGATAAACAACTTAAAAATTCTGCCGTTAATGTTAATAACCTGGTTCAAATTCCTCTTAAATCGTCAACCGTTGTGTCAACTGTCCCAGGGATACCACTACGTATTGCATTATTCAACGGTCAATACGTAGGATCACCGGAAAAGCGCACAGAAATTGTTAATTTTATCAACGACCAGAATATTGACGTCTTCTTCCTGACAGATACTTGGTTACATTCGGCAGGTGATGAACCTAAGTGTGCAGATTTAACACCCAGCGATTACTCCATCAAGTCGTTCCCCCGCAACTCTCGTGGAGGTGGAATTGCTGTAATTACAAAGAATTCCTTCAATTTCTGCCACACTTTGTTTGAACTAGTCCAAACAACGCTCACACTGAAACAAAGGTCAGTCCATTTTTTTCTGTCTCTACCGTCCTCTTCCTAGTAGAAAAAACAAGCTGACTGAATCTCTCTTTTTGGAGCAGTTTCCAAATCTTCTAGAGTATGGAAATTCGACAGGTGGCAACCTAATTATTCTTGGAGATTTCAACTTTCACTTTGACTGTCCTGGTAAACCATACACGTCAAAACTTCTAGATTCAATTCATGTCTTCAATCTTAAACAATCAGTTATTTTAGACTGGTTTCTTTATAGACCTGATAATAATATTCTGCAATTCACCCTTGTATCCCACGTACTTGCATCGGATCACCTCTGCATAGTATGCCATCTCGACGTATCTGTCCCTAACCCTCCACCTCTATTCGCTACTAAGAGAAACCTCCGTATGATAAATAGAACCAAATTCATGCATGACATCCAAGAAAACCTAACAAGTTTCTTACATCCAACAGCGGAACGACTTGATAACTGGCTGCGTTCATTTCCAAATCATCCCACTACAGTATTAAGCTCACGGGGAGTTCCAGCTGCAAAGAGCTCTTCGAGATAACTAACAAACTAATGTCAAGGAACAAATGTATACCACTTCCAACAACCTTTTCTCCACTAGACCTACCAGACCAATTTGCAGATTTCTTCGATGACAAAGTACAAACCATTAGAGATTCACTTGACAGCACAAGTTAAACTGATTCGTCACCATACAGTTATGATGCAGAATTTCAGCGACAACCGTTAGGAGCATTTGAACCTGTTTCTATTGATTTAGTACGGACAATCGTGATGAAAAGTGCACCAAAGTCTTGTGAACTTGATCCAATTCCGACATCACTGCTGCTTGAGTGCTTAGACCCAATCTTGCCTTCACTAACTGATGTTATTAATATCTCTCTCTCTCTCATCGGGGGAATTCCCATGGTTTTTCAAAACTGCCATCGTAAAGCCACTGCTGAAGAAACCAACACTGGACCATAACGATTTAAAGAACTACCACCCAGTTTCTAATCTCCCATTCATATAAAAAAATCTTAGAAAAGGTTGTTCTAACTCAAATTGTATCTCATTTGAATTCAAACAGTCTTTTAAGCAATTTACAGTCTGCATATCGCCCTTGCCACAGTACGGAAACTACTCTTCTGAAAGTATTTAGTGATATTCTCTCTGCGTTGGATAGTGGAAAGATTACAGTCCTCATTCTCCTGGATTTATTTGCAGCATTTGGCACAATAGACCATGATGTATTACTTCACCGTCTCCAGCATGTATTTGGCATTCAGAATATAGCCTTACAGTGTTTCAAGTCCTACTTAGTCAACAGGACACAAATTATATCTGCAAATGGAATACACTCCAGCCCAGTTGACGTACGTTGTGGTGTTCCACTGGGATCTGTTTTTGGACCTGTTCTCTTCATTCTGTACACTCAGCCGCTCCCAAGCGTCACAGATCATCACCCAGTGTCGCACCAATTGTATGCTGATGACACCCAAATATACAAGTCTAGCCACCCAACTGAAGTTGATGCTACCATCCATGGAGTAGAGATGTGCATTTCTGATGTGAGATCATGGATGACATGTAACAAGCTGCAGATGAATAATGATAAAACTGAGGCTATTCTGATCACAACACAAAGACTTTCTCATTCACATCCTTTACCTCAGACAATAAATATCAGCAGCACCAACATTAAATTCTCACAGTCAATACGAAACCTAGGTGTTACTCTAGACAGTACTCTCACATTGCACCAACATGTCATGAACAAATGCAAGGCTGCATATCTTGAATTGGGACGCATCAGTTCCATTCGTAAATATCTTTCAGTTGATGCCACTAAAACACTTGTGTGTTCATTAGTACTTTCAAGACTGGATTATTGTAACTCAATTCTGTCTGGTTCGTCACAATACTTACTCCAGAAACTTCAAAAAGTTCTAAACACAGCTGCACGGATCATCTTTAGAGTACCTCGATCAGAGCACACCTCAACACTGCTCTGTACCCTACACTGGCTATCAATTCGATACAGAATCAAACACAAAATTTGTTCACTGTGCTATGTTTCAATGACAGACTCCAGTCCAACATGCCTATCCAGCCTCACCCATGTATACACAAGATAGATATTTACGCTCTTCTTCTGATAATCGTATAGTCATATGTATATATTGTCAAGTGCTAAATTTTTCGTCAGTGAAATCCAGTAATTAATTCGTAGGCTAGCCGACAATCAACTGTCTTGGAGTAGAGTTTTGAACGGAAAGAATGTTAGTTTACCTCGGTCAGACTGTTACAATATTTAGAGTGAAAACGGACTGGGTGTTTGACACGCTTAAACTAGGTGATTCCTCACGCAGAGCTGTCAAAAATGATTGAGACAAATGATAAGGTGATATTTCGACCCTAAGTGGCATTTTTGGCATCTTGATAGACGGGTTCCAAAAGGTCCGTAGGAATAGCATTTATTCCGATTGGTCAAATGTAGGAGAGGGTTGGGTCGAAACCTAGAATTGGGGAATATATTCTCTGAGTTAACGAGTTTGAATTAGTCTGAAAATTTCTCTGCAAGAGAGAAACCAAAGGTAGAATTAATTACCAGGACTCCGAAGGTATTTTTACAGCAGTGCCTTCGTAACAATAAGCTCAGGAAAGTCCGCCGGAAATCAAACGGCAGAAGCACGCCAAAAACACAAGGTATTTAACTCAAATTCACCTTTATCACGATGTAATGTATATGCTGTTTTTCTTTATCATAGATGCATAATGTATCGATACTATGATACAAATAGTTCGGTATTACATTGATTTAATAACGTACTTTGATATGTTTCTTCGTTACAGATGCATGATGTGTTCATATTTTTGTATGGATAGTCGGTTTTACAGAGATTTAATAATGTATTTTTGAATTCTGAATTAGCATTTTTTACTTTATATACTTAGGTAGGTAAATGTGTGGTGTAGAAACCCGCCGTGTACATTTATGATTGGAAAGTGTTTCATTAATTTGAATTTATCATATTAGTGAATACGGATGGTGTGTTAGGATATATTGCCTCACTTTATGTAATGATTTACGGGAATATATGACTTTCCCGAATTCTGATGTCGATAATTAGCAGTATAGCTCTATTGATCTGAAGACTTGTTATAGTATTTGTTAGCCGTATAAATGATAACACTGATAGTAAGATCTGATTGTTCGAACCTGAAGACGGACAATCTCAACTCTTAAAGTAACGAGATACTTAGGGCGTTTTACCCTTTTCTTTTACAAGGAAAATAGTTTGTTTGAAGAAATAGCGAGGAAGGACAACTTCAGAGACGGAAAAAGAAGATGGAAGACAGAGTTGTGTAATCCCGCTTACAACCAAAGGGCAAGCAAGTCAAGACGAACGCGGAAGAGAAAAAAAAGAACCAGTCGACAAACAAGGTCATTTTGAATCACCCAACAGTCCAATGTTAAATGAACATTCGATTCCATGATGAAATTTACTCTCAGTATTAACGGCTAACTTCATTTATTTTTATTAATGTTTGGATTTTAATGAATGTATCCATTATTTTAAAGCTTCAGTTTATGTATTTCTGAACTAAGTGTCTTCAGAAAGAAAGAAATTGTAATTCACAGTGTCATTCTTCTTTTAATTGTATTTTAATTAAATTCATATTTGATCTTTACGGGAGCTCGTGTGTTGTCTTGTTCAAAGTACCATCTCAGATTACCATATTCATTAACCGGGCAAATTACACCGTAGAGATCATCTTCTAGATAACGATAATTAGAGGGATGCGGTTCGAGTGTTGTTTTTCCAAGTTGCGCAATACCTCTGACTAGGGCTTGTGCGATATTGTAATAATAACACTTTGATAACCGGCAGCACCTTACATATATATATATATATATATATATATATATATATATATATATATATATATATATATATATATATATATATATATATATATATATATATATATATAGTACACCCCATTACAGACAGTCTCCTGTTTTAAACATGTTTTTCACGTTTTTTTTCTATTTAATATAACCGTCTCAGAAACAGCCAAATTATGATGTTAATCAAAAGAGAGAAAAATTCTTTGAAAGTGATGTGTTGTTCACACAACAACAAAAAATTAAAATCTATAAATGGAATTCGAATCTGAAATTTAAAAACTTAATATGATATACACAGAGTTAACACCTCCAAACCAAAAAATTGGACTATTGGTGTCATTTTCTGCAAAATTCGAAATTTTAATCAAGTTTACGGATTCGCAACAGAATTTATGGAATTGTTTTACACTTTATCATTTTTTTCTCCAATTTATATAGCACTACATTCGATGATTTCAAATCTTTAACAATGATGAAACTGCGCTACTGATAAGAGAACTTTATCTATGTTTATCATTTTCAATATGTAAACATGCTGTTATAAACAGATAAGTCAATAAGCAAGATGGCATTCAGGTAAGCTGTGATATTTCAATTACATGTAGATAAAGCTGGGTTGCACACAAGGTCAAATGTTTTATGACATAAATAATAAACATTTTGTAGCGTGTTTCTAATCTTACAAATAATTGTAATTAGCGGACAGCTAAGTCTAAGAGCTCATAGACTGGGGAAATTAGAGTGAAAGAGCAGACATATATGTAAGAATTCATAACATGGACTGGGAAAAGGCTGTAGCACCAAACACATTCCATGTTACTTGAACATTTGATTAGAATCGAAATCGAGTTATGTCATAGATCTTGATTTCAGTTATATTGCTATACATGCCGCAAGCCTGAAAATGGTTACTTAGGTAAACATGAGACGTGCATACGGATTGATAGGAAACTTCATGCCTGCCAAAAATAAACTACATATGATATTTAGTATACACCAATATGTACATGTGCATTTCGGTTAATAGGTTTTGTCTACGCTGGTTCTTTCTTATATATGGTGAGAAATACAAGTAAGCTAAGCATGTCAGAGCAATAATTATTTACTGAAATTTAATGTAAAACGATCAGCTGGTCTAATTTAACTTGTTATATTGGGGTGGGGGTGGCTTCTATTTTTCTGTGCAATAATAACTAATTTGACTTACTATGACAAAGCTTGCCATTACACTGCTCTCCCTTTTCACATCTTCTGCATGCATCCCCCTTTTGAAACGGAAATGAACCTACAATATTTCCCCTGAAAATCAAAAAAAAAAGTCACATTTTAGGCCATGTTTTACTGAACATGTGTGTGCACCTTTCATCAGCTGTATCAGATAAAGAGTGATACAAATATTGGGCATTTCGGATACCGTAATTTGCAGTTTCCATTCAATATTATCCATTATCCAAACTTGAACTAAAAGAAAATTTAAAATCTCCAGACTTTAAAATATGACGACAAATTCCGAATCAATTACAGAAAACTACGTTTGTTGGCGTGAAATAGTCTCGCAATGGTAGTTAAAGATAAAATAAAATAGTCTCGCAATGGTAGTTAAAGATAAAATGGTTATGTCAAATACTTCAAGAAAGTTACCGCTAAATAGTACTATTATTACTGAATTTTCTTCCTGTGTAAAATACGTATTCAGAGCATTCTGGAACCGGATCATCATTCTTTGTTTCACATATGAGCATATGATTTTAAGTAACCAACGTGTAATCGACTTAATTGTAGGCGATACTTACTGTGATTCATAGAAACATACAAAGAACCATGACTCGTTGTAAACATTGTCTACAGTGAATAGCGCTGAACAACGCTTGGAAGCGCAACCTATCTCACTACTTTTTGCCCAGACCATCTGTAAAATAAATGAAAAGGCAAATTATACAATTCAGTGGTGAAATAAAACACAAAAATGCCACATTATTTTCTAAAATGATATTTTTTTTTAAAAAATGCATGTTTAGAGTATGCTTATTAACTAGTGCTTACAAGTAATTCTTACCAGAATGGCTGGTAGCTGCCAACAATACTATTAACTGATAAACATGTGATTAAGCTTTGCCTTTTATAAGAATATTTAAAATAAATATTGGAATGTGTTCAGTCTTAAACAAGTACCGAGGTACACATAATACGGATTAGTAGGTATGAAATTACACGCATACCGTAGGATGTCGAAAAATCTAACGTATTGCAGCAACTGTTGTCCTTGAAGCTGTTACATATGTTCACCCAAAAAGAGCTTCCAGAATATGAGCTATATAAACGCTCTCGTAGTCTTGAATATTATCAGGCGAATATCACACACACACACACACACACACACACACACACACACACAGCGGATTCTAGTATTTATAGCAATTGCGTTCTAATTGTCAACGCATATTGAAGCTAGGTGGGGGGAAAACGCGCGGCAAAAAATGACGTCACCGTAAACGTGAACTCAGCCATCGATGGTTCGAACGACGATAAAGTACACTTCACAGTCGAATCCACCTCGGTTACATTCTTCACCTATTATGGTAAACCAACAAAGACTCAAAAAAGAAAGAAAATAAGACATCTACTGTTATTCGACAAGGACGCATTTGTCAGCGTAACAGTTCTTGGA
The DNA here is from genome assembly GCA_029339505.1 of Unio delphinus. Taxonomy (NCBI): domain Eukaryota; kingdom Metazoa; phylum Mollusca; class Bivalvia; order Unionida; family Unionidae; genus Unio; species Unio delphinus. The sequence continues at coordinate 1,854,017 of JAQISU010000049.1, forward strand.
CGAAAACGATCATTAGAGTGAAAAAGGAAAGGCTCACCATGCGATTTTATATAAACGTGGTGCCAAACACCAGTAAGGCAAGCTTGCTGGAGACCTTAATAGTTCCCCAACATATATTTACTATGTGGGCATGACGGTTGTTAAATGAAAAAAAGTGTTTAGTTGGAAGCGCGTCTATGTGGAGTAATTTGTATCCACGATTCACAATATTAATAAAGGTTTTATGACAGACCCTTAAAACGACCGACGCGAGAAAAAAATCATGACAGACACTTCAAACGACAGACGCAAGAAAATAATTATCATCTGGTCTATGAAAACATCACCTCGCTTCTCCTGAATACAAACACCACATGGTATTGTCGCCGATACAATTTGTACAATCTCTGCGGCAACCATCTTTGGTCTGTGTATGTTGGGAGTCGCAGCCACAGCGGCTGTCATTGCAACATGTCGGAGCTACATCGATAGTAACAGATGCAGCAGATGGAACTGGTAAAGAAACATTTTTTGTTTGGATACATTTACATTCACAAATTCGTATCTATTCATAACTTCTCGCGGTAGCACAACTTAATCTCAGTACAGTGAACAAAACCCAACTGTCACAAAGTGTGATAAAGTCGATAAAATGTTTGCCATTTTATGACACCTTGTGTGGTAACTTGCCTGCGTTGGTATTCGTAGGGTGGGAGCTTATCACATCTTTATTTGATTTTATAATTAACTACCGGTTTCTATCTATCAACTATGCATATATTCTCTTGGCCAAACATTATATAAAATTTTTATATTACGAAAATAAAATGTGACTATGTTTCATTTTTTAGTACATAATGGTAGTTGTTTTTTTTTTTGTTTAAACTAGCATTTGAAATGTTTATGCTTACAGCATTGTTCAGAAAGAAATATAAGTAACTCCAGGTAACGTACATATTTTTAAAAAAACGTAGCAACTGATTATTTATCAGGAAATATCTTTACATGAAATATTAATAAACTTATTATATCCCGGTAGTGTAATTCTAAACATATTTGCCTACCTTATTTGCAATCTCAGGGTTTTGCTAAGGAAGCTATCTAAACCTCTGCACTCGAAAATGTTATTATTTTCATGAAATAATAGTTCTTATTATTTGCCCTCGAGCGGTGGAAAAAAGTCATTTTTAAAGAGAAAGGGAAGGAAAATGATTTCTGAAATGAAGAGTTTAGATCACGAAGTAGATCGAGATAGTACATTAGTCGATGGACAGTCCCTATCGGTCAGTATATAAATAAACAATTTTTTCATCTAGTTGAAACCTACCAAAACATCATGAATGCACTATGGGATTATTTCGAAGCAGGGCACGGTATTGGGATTTGCAGTGTGTTAGAAGGAACGATCAAATGGATGGCAAAAGAGGCTATGAAGAGTTGGAATTGTGTCATAAAATATCGTAAGAGCGTTTTTTGTACCTGGGTAACCAGTTCAGATATAAATATCAATTTCAGTTTTGTCCCTAAATAAAAAATATAATCCAAAGTTAAGAAGGAACAGCAATCTTAAGGTTAAGCTTGTTAAAGGCTCAAAGAAGATCGATGATATTCACGGAAAAGATAATCACAGATTGTTTGTCAGAGAGGTCAGCTGTTGCTGGGAGGTATGTGCAGTAGACAACCTGGCCAGCTGAACACACGGGGGCCTCTCCAGTAGAACACGCACGGCAAGCAGATACACTGATCTTTGGTGTAAATCTGCAGTGTGATACTGATTTCAACGACTATTTTCGTCCCGCTTTGAGGCTCTGAAGTGGGCCAATACACCTAATTGGCACATTTGAAAGGTCCAAGGCATTGATGGTGATGATGGAGATACCCTTGATTTCTTTCATGGAAACAAACAGTCTTGTTCTGGAATGGATAATAAGTTTTGGTGTTATCTGGATCAAACTTGAAGCATGTTTTGCAAGGTTGTTAAAAGAACCGAACGAAGGTGGAAATTCAAAACGAACGTTAGAGCTCTAAAAGGAGGGTTTTAATCGTCTTGAGAACATTTGAGACTAGTAAACTTTAATTTCCTTACTGTGATTATTATGGGACAAATAAACTTAAGTGTACCTTACTGTGATCATTATGGGACAAATAAACTTACGTGTACGTTACTGTGATCATTATGTACAACTAAACTTAAGTGTACGTTACTGTGATCATTATGGGACAAATAAACTTAAGTGTAAGTTACTGTGATCATTAAGGGACAAATAAACTTAAGTGTACGTTACTGTGATCATTATGGGACAAATAAACTTAAGTGTACATTACTGTGATCATTATGGAACAAATAAATTTAAGTGTAAGTTACTGTGATCATTAAGTGACAAATAAACTTAAGTGTACGTTACTATGATCATTATGGGACAAATAAACTTAAGTGTACGTTACTATGATCATTATGGGACAAATAAACTTAAGTGTATGTTACTGTGATCATTATGGTACAAATAAACTCAAGTTCACGTTACTGTGATCACCAAGGGACACGAGTTTTTTTTTTGGTGAAGTTTGATAATACAGTTTACATTGAGCTGGGTACTTGTATGTTTATATGGTTCTAAGGATATCACAGGCAGGAAATTCAGTCTTCGTACATGCTGATAGACGAATTTATGAGTACCGCTCCAGCAAAACTAAAACATATTCAATGATATATACGACCACGCACACTATTCTGTTCCCTAAATAACTCTAGTGACATGCTTTAATTTTGCGTTTCACTGAGTTTGACAGCCAGCCTGATGACATGACTTCAATCCTAACTTTGGAATACAGGTCAGTATACTGACTTCTTTGTAACATATTTCCACAATATTAGTATCACCTTTGCTATGTAGCTTTCGAGAGAGAAAAATCTATCTGTTGCAAACGATCATTGAAACTTCATTCGGTCAAATTTACTGCATGAAAAACAATGTTTCCATTTTATTTTGTATTTTACCAGTGAAATTGCAGCTATTAAAGTAAAACAAGCGTATTATTTTCTTAAGTACTCATAATATACTTTAAGTAAGATTTTGTTTGTTTGGATAAGATCTGGAAACTAATATAGTTATTGCTGAATAAAAGACATTCCTCCTGTTGTAACGCACCTTGTCAATGTCAGGACAACAGTTAAGGTTAGCTTGTTATGGGATATCCATATGATACGTTCGAAGTATAATTTCTAGTGATTTATTAACTATATACCAATTACAGGTACGTTCGAAGTATAATTTCTAGTTATTTATTAACTATATACTAATTACAGGTACGTTCAAAGTATAATTTCTAGTGATTTATTAACTATATACCAATTACATGTGTGGGGCCCCGAGTGGCCGAGTGGTCTAAAGCGCTGTCCGTTACGGACCACTGCCATCTCACCTCTGTCTGCGTGTGTTCGAGTCTAAGATTCGACACATGTAGTTATGTGAGAAAGCTTGCCAGTAGCTTCTCGTGGGTCGGTGGTTCTTTCCGGGTTTGTCTGGTATTCAATACGTTTTTGAATCAACACTGCATGCCTCGATAGAAACGAAATATTCGATACTCCTGCTCGACCACAGGAAATGACGAGAATAAAAACTATAGAAATATGCTCAACGGCTATGCATGTACCTGACAGTTGCATAGCTTAGCAATCTCGAACTGTCAGTTATTGTCTGACTAGTGGCTATACATGTACATGACATTTATATAACTTGGCTATCTTGTACTCTGCCATTGATTGACGTACTAGTAGCTATGCATGTACTTGACGTTTGTATAACCTGGCATTTGTATAACCTTGTACTCTGCCACTTGACATTATTCAATCCAGCGTTTATATGATTAGTTTAAATGTATGAGCAACAATTTATGCAAATGTCAGACAGATTTACTGGTAGAAGGCTTACAATTGGTAAACTAGATTATTAAAGAGTTCGCATTTGTTCTTCGAGAGTGCAATCTTAGAGGCTTTTTTATTTTGGGCATTAAAATCAACCACAAAATCCCTTGATCTTTATCCAATATATCTTTAAACAATATTCAACAATGCAGCCATACCAAAATCTTTTACGTGTGAGTGAAAACAAAAAGAAGATAATAATATAATATTCAATGAAGTTTCCATATCTCACAAATACGTACATGTACCTTCAGTCCAAGTCGACTGGCATATAACATGAAAAAACATTCCAGGTATCACTATTTCGCCCTTTCTCTTCACATCATTTTGAAAATTCGACCGTTAATTTGAATAACTTCACTCAAATTACTATTACATTGTCAACATTGAAGTCTGAGAAACCGTTACGTAGTCAACGCTCAGTTAGTAGGACCACTGGAAATGCGCAAGGAAATGGTTAACTTTATCAAACCGTCAAGGTACCGACGCAGAAACGTGACTAAAATATCTGCGATGAGCTGCAATCAGCGGATATAATATACCCAATCAAGACAATCACATGGCATTGCAAAGAACTCCTAAACCTACGTTTTTACATCACACATCATATAGAACTGGCCAAAACCTCACTCACAATCGAACAAAAAGTCAATTATTTGTTCTGCGTCTACCGCCGCTCTCCTCATAGCGGAAACTACTAGCAGACTGTATCGCTCTTTTTGAAGTCATAATGGAAATTTTATAGATGGCAATTTGATTATTCTTGGGAGCCGATGTCCAGAAAATCTTGTAATAAACGTCCTGTAATGCCTTTGAGCATGCTTTGCAGCAAGCTATATCCTTTTAACGAAACTCCTATATTGGCTGAGGTGTACCGATTACATCTAAGCATTTAGAAACATGAAAGCATTTCCAGATATTAACATGGAATAGTTGCGTGTGAGATATGTCATGGAATACGTGATCAAGGTATCTTATTAACTAGACAGTTACTGGTTGCAATGTATTGTCACGATTATGTAGAGTGGATGACATATGTTTATATCTTTGATGTCTTACTGAGATGTTGCCCCAACTTACATATATGAATTGATCATTTCTAAAGAAGTTAAAACCATGCATTCAGTAACTCATTTCATTTGATACTTTGCTATATATCTCGTAATGACGAGGCAGAAACTCATTTGATTTGATACACTGCTATATATCTCGTAATGACGAGGGCAACCTAATAATGCAACATTTCGAGTAATTGCTATGATTATCAATATAGTATTTTTTAATATAGATACTGTTTTCACTCCTCGAGAGCTTCGAAGAAAAAACCAATATATGGAATGGAATGTATGACATAACGTTCTGACATAATGTTCAGTCGTATAATTTGTTTTCTTTATTCTGTGCCAAATACATTGAAAACTATTTAGACCTTACATGTCTATATCTCAGGTAGATAAATTAGTATAATCCGTTTCGCCAACAATAGGGTTCATTAGCATGTAGTTAGTTTGTATCTAATTTAAGTTTGTATTTCTAAATTACACACACACACACACACACACACACACACACACACACACACACACATACATACATACACACATACATACACACATACATACATACATACATACATACATACATACATACATAACAATAAACCTTAAGTTGACTTCATTATACACAAACGTTTGTTTTGTTGACACTTTTAACATAAAACGCACGTCGAAGTAATGTATATTTCTATAATTCTTATTACGAGTGGAGAAACAATATGTATTTTCACTTTGGAATAATAATGCAAGATGATTATGGTCGTTATCAAATAAATATTTTTATAATAAACGTTGTCATTTTTTGTTTGTTTGTTTGTTTGCTTGTTAGGTTTGTTTTTCTTTTAGAATTTACCTGTGTATAATGGCACGCATTCCCACAGTCTCGCCCGTACTTGTAATTTTGTTTCTCCCTGTGCCATGCTCTCAACGCATCCCTAATCAAGATGTTTTCTGGTCTCTTTCCGGTGCTAAAATACATGTTTTCACCATGCCCTGCCAGTTGATGGTCAAAAAAACACTCTTCCACCCATAGTCTGGCCTCACGCTCGAGATCTGCATTCCATTTCTAGAGGGAAAGAAATATATATATCGTTTAATTTAGAATTTATCGATTTGGCCCACCATTTCTTCTCGTTATTTATTTTGCATATGCTAAATTCTTTTTCTACCCGTCAATTGAGCTTATATGCAATAAAGATTTCGATCAATTTACAATATTCGGACACTATGCAAGTGTTTGGATGTATCAATCAAAATATCTCTTTTGCTCTTCAACATTTTCTTGATAGGCAATTTACATGAACCTTTTCTAAACCAAAGTAAAAATAAAACTACAAAAAAAAACTCTTTGCAATTTTTTCCTGGTTATCTATGTAAAATATATGGCAAAACGTTTACAAGCTGGCGGTCTGGGTCAAATTTTGACTCGATACCCCTACCTATGGTATCGATATGAGGCCAAAATTGTGTCATTGTAATGGTAGTCACGGAACTTGTACTGAAAAGATTATTAGCCATGATTTAGAATGGTACTTAGTCGGTTTTAAAATAGTGAAAGATCAATACTACCTGCAATTTCATTAAAATTGTTTGAAACATCCAATGATTCATTAAAAAATGTTTCCAGGCAGAAATCAAACATTGTATGTCAATGTGGATCCCGGATTCACAAGGTCACTGTATGTCGCTTTTTCATATGGCAAATATTGCAAAATAAGCACAATAATCAATATTTTCAGATGGCTCATGGTAATGTAATTCCATCAAGGATAAATTGTTGGAAGGGTTTCTCTCTACTATCGGGTAATTAAGTGATACCTAAACTTATTATCACGTCAACGAGTTTGGTGTTGTGTGTAGAGTTTGGTGTTGTGTGTAGAGTTTGGTGTTGTGTGTAGAGTTTGGTGTTGTGTGTAGAGTTTGGTGTTGTGTGTAGAGTTTGGTGTTGTGTGTAGAGTTTGGTGTTGTGTGTAGAGTTTGGTGTTGTGTGTAGAGTTTGGTGTTGTGTGTAGAGTTTGGTGTTGTGTGTAGAGTTTGGTGTTGTGTGTAGAGTTTGGTGTTGTGTGTAGAGTTTAACTGGAAACTCTTTTTGGTACTTTCAAACATTCCCATAACCCTATGTGTGATAAAAGCAATGCTAAATATAGTACACATGTAAAGCAATTACGTTTCCAAATTAAAATCATACAAACTCCCATTATGTATAAGTAATTAGCAAACACTGCAGCTTGATACATTTATTTATTTATTTATGTATTATATCTGCAACCTTACCGTTATTAAACAGGGCCAACAGAGACAACCCACTAACTAGATAACATCATATCCTCTACATTGTTATATTCTGTTTATTTTAAAATGTGCAGTTTTCTTCGTGTATATTTAGAATAATGTGCAATATTTAACTTTATTTTTCAATAAAGTTTGTCTCCTATTTCAGAATTCAATCTTTTTAATCCTTTTAAGAGTTAAAATAGGACTCTGTACACCGACAAACTGGCGAATCATAGGTTGTTAATCATGAAATAGATCACGTCGTTCGAAGCTTTTGACATACTAACTGCAAATAAGAACGTTGACAGAGGTACAAGCAGACTCGTAATAGCCGAAGGACAAATCAAATGTGTAAAGAAAAAGTCACTACACTAGAATGAGAATTGAAAACTTAAAAGATACAATCTCAGCTGTAATGAGATGTGAGAACTTATTAAATCCAGTATTAACTAGATTCGTTAGTGGGAACTTAACAGAGCCAGTCTCGACTAGAATGAGACGCGAAAACGTATCAAATCCATTCTCAGCTACAATGGTAAGTGAAAATAAAGAAAATAAATTATCAGCTGTAATGTTCCTGATAGATTTGTACATTTATACAGTCATGGATTCATCTGAGAAAGTCGAGCAATTCTTTTTCAGCACTTCAAAAGAATAATCCAGTTTCAACGGTTTAAAGGATGGAGTCAAGTTGTCAACGTTTAAAGGAAAGAGTCACGTCGTCTACTGGTTAAGGAGGGGAATCGAGCTGTTCTTTGCTTGTTTTGTTTGGGGTCTTTTTGGTGGTTTTTGTTTTGCTGTTTACATCTTATCTGCAAAGTTCTTCTATAATTATTGTAAAATAGATGCCAGATATAAAATAATATCAGCTTCCGTGTACACAAAGCAAGGCGTTCGCATGTAAGCTTTGTCATCACCTAATAATTGCAATCGAAGTAGCTTGTAGAGGAAAGTAATGATTCGATTGGTCAGAATATTATCACGTGATCAAAATGAATTGCGTTCATTTTAGTATGAACTGTTAGAACTACTTTTCTAAAAATACCCACGTCTGTAAATAGAATTACGTGTACAAGCAGAAGATAAACACTGCTAGTGAAGGCAGACTCGAAGTAAACATTAAAGGAAAAGAATCATTTTTACAACTTTTTAAACAATAATTTTATAAATTTAGTTTGAAAGATTAAAGCAAAATATATTTCTCATCTTTTATGAATAAAATCATTCAATATTTGATGAAATTTCACAAGCCCAAGAGCTATAAATAGCTACGTAACAGAAACCCGATAAAAGTATTACTACGCACAATTATGATTATTGTTTTTTATGATGAAAAAAGAAAACACAACAATACATTGCAATTTCATTTATAAGAGTTTAACGTTGTTTTTCTGCGTTCATCTTGTATAAACTGTCAGTTGCCGACTCACACAGCTTACATAACGCCCTTCGGACGTTATTTGCTGTGTGAGTCGGCAACTGACAGTTTATACCACGATGAACGCAGTAAAAAACAGCGTTAAACTCTTTAAGTATATGCACTGGAAGTTGGATGACGTTTCAGCGCACCTATCCGTAAATTCAAGTGAGATTATCGTATTTTGAATCTGGTGCATATGTTTGGTACGACATCAAACCTGGCCATAGGCATATTTCTTTAAAATATCCACCGAGTTCGATAATGAGCAAGGTTTACGGATATTCAAGATGTGATTTTGAATCTGATTATTTCAACCTGTTACTATTCTGACAATTACCAACACGATGTTTTGAGCTTGCTATTACTCTGGAGGCAATATTCCGATTCCACTTTAATAAAACTTCAATTTTATTAAGATCAAATATATATATTTATTTTGATAAAATATATATATATATATATATATATATATATATATATATATATATATATATATATATATATATATATATATTTGATCAAAATTTGTTCAAACATGGCTCATACCGTGCAAATCTCTGCTGATTAGTTATGAACGAGATTCGTGCATGTTAATGACGTTATCTTGTGTCTGATTAGCTGAGCTTGTCAACGTCAGAGCCATTCTATTTCAGACCAGATTTTTTCATACTTATTGAATAGGCCTAATGTTATCTATAAAAAAATCAGTAAGATTATCTTCGACTGGTTAGTGGAGTTTGTCTACACTGTAGTAACTTTAATAATCAAACTAGCTATCAAACCTATAAATTAGTCTGTATAAAGGTCGTGTGTAAGTTTGATTTTCAACAAGATTTGAGCATATTTACGATGTAATCTATCTGATTGGCTGAACTAGTTACCACGTTAGATACTGAACATTGATCGGATTCAACTTGAATTCCAGCCTTATGATCATGGTCTTAGGCAGGATCTGTAATAGTGACATCAGTACATGTTGTAGCAATTCTAGGGTAGGTGCCATTTGTAAGTATATCTTCAGTTCTATAGATTCATGAGATTTTCTGATTAGTTGTTTGATTATGGGAAGTTGGTGATGGGAGAAATAGTCCTCATCGACAGTAATTAGATAATTAGATATCAACAGAGAGCAGTGTTAATAGGATTTCACGACAGCAGGGTTTAGTGTCGTAGTGAGTTCAGGTAAGAGCTGCATAATTAGGCCCCTAAAAAAGTAGTTCCGATTAGAATCTAATTCTGTTGATTGATTGTGTATCGCCGTGTAAAGTATTTGTGATAGAGACTAATAATTTGTACAATGGAATAACTTAGAAGTGATTGTTCAATTATCTGGAGACAAATTTTATTATTGCTTTTATGATAAAGATAGTGTCGAGTTCCAAGCAATATGAGGCTTAAAATCATAATTTAACTGAATAGAGTAGGAAAAAAGTTCATTGTGTTTGGTGTTTGTTTTCTTTCTATTTTTAGTAAGTGAATTACTGACGCTACGTTACCGAAATATAATCAGAAGAAACCATTCCGTTGTGAAGTTGGCATGCAATTGTGGCGTAGTGATGCAAATGTGTAGTTGTGATATTTGTGGTCATGTATTGATTAGAGGAAAATAATCTATACTCTGGGTGCGTTGGAATTTCCAGTCGACAGCAGCTGTTGTCAAGAAGTCCTTGGAAATAAGGAGAGAACAAGTAAATTTTGATAGAATTCACTGCAGGGATGGATTCACTCAGTAAGGTTGCTCATTTAAATTATTACAATGCTACTAAAATGATCTACCTGACTGACTCATACATACTTTTGCATACCAGGGCCCGGCGACGTGGAACGAATTGCCCATTAAAATTAGAAACAAAGACACAGTGGTCCCTTTTAAGAGTGCTCTTAAAACTCACCTTTCTCTACTGCATGAACAAACTTAGAGACCTAATACTGTTTTGTTTCTTATATGTTTTCAGCATGTTTTTATGTTTTCCAATTTCATGGATTTTGTTTTTTGTTTTACTGTAGTGTATTCATATCATTATAGACGTTGTAAAGCGTTTAGATATTCTAAAGATTAGGCGCTAAACAAAGTCTTCATTATTATTATTATAGACGAGTTTGCTTGTGAACAGGATCTGTGCTTGTTAATCATGTTTTATCTTCGAAAACCATTTCTATCAGGCTATTGAAATGAAAATGATTCTAAGATTGTTTGATAGTTTATCGGTCTGTGTTCTTGCAATAGTGCATACTCTTGCTTCGAGAAGTGATCAACTGTCAAGTTGCATTCGTCAGGTGAGAGATATCGAGCCCACATAGGTTTCTTGTTAAGGGATCAGTTAACCATCGTACCTCTATTCTTTGATGAAAAGTAATCTCGACACGGAACATTAGACGTAAAACATAGATGCTTTTTTTAAAATACAATTATGACCGAATCTGTTGAAGTTTGATCGTTTTTACAAGGTGTTGTATTACCACTCTATGATCTTAAAATAGGTCAAGAAAACAGCAAATACCAACAGATTTTGCAAATTTAACAACTAATTTATTTCCATAGAATACAAAGTGAGAATATAAAAATTACTTTCGGTATTGCGAATTACGCCCCAGTAATCCTAGAATTTCTAACAGAAGTTCTAATGATTAAAGATCTGAACAAACTTTAATGGTATTCCAATATAAATACAATGCTGTTGTACAAAGTGTTTAAGTGCATTTATTTACCTGTAAAGTGGATAGCAATCTTTTGTTGCATCGAAGGAATATAATCCAATGTTTCCTTGTTTGAAATCACTATAATTCCCAGTCATATTTCCAATTATATTATATAGAACACTTTGTATATCCAGAGAATAATAAATAATTTAACCCAAATACAAATATGGATATAAAAATATAAGTGATTAATGCCTAGATATTTTGCGTTAATACTTGATTATTCCAGTAAACATGATCGTATAATCCGGTACCTGACCTAGGTTACAATTAGTATCTTCTATTAAAAAAAACCAATACAAATTATGGCCTTATGGGAAGCTCGATTCTTAAGTATTCCGAATGTTTACATTATAAAATATGTTATTACAATTATAATATAGAATGTGGTAAACGCAATATCCTTGACTCAGAACAAAATAAATATGTATTTTTCTATTGATAATGATCCAAATATTAAACCATTCTCATATAGGAAATATTAGCTTCGTATTAGTTGTTTTAAAAGTTGAATTAAAAAGTTCAACGATTTTGGTCAAGTAAACAATGCCCTTGATTTTGAACAAAGTTGGCTACAAGGTACAGTTTTACAAAAGCGCACATAACACATCCCATCATAAGGAAAGAGACTGATTTATATTTTTGTAAAGTTTTATATTTGTACTTTTAGTCAAATATACGTGTGATTAAAAATTACATAAGACAAAGTCGTAAAATGGCACAAAATGTAATATTTCCATACACGTAAAAGTGGATCTGCTATTAAATTGTCCTTTCACTTGATATGCCTCATGTCAATTTCGAATGCATCATCAAACTCCATTTTGATAATATCTAACCTGTGTGTTGCATCTTGTCGAAGACAGTAATGTGGTTGTGATCGCATAAACAATAATCGGAGATGTAGCTGAACTAATATACACTTTAAAGTGTTGCAAGGCTAATATAAAAGCCAACCATTCTTTCTCGATTGTGGAAGAATTTCTATGGTGCTTATTTAATTTCTTAGAAAAATAGCACACTGGATAATATAAATCATTTTTGTCTTGAACCAATACTGCACAAACCCTAACATCCCTTTCATTAACAGACAATTTAAATAATTGACTGAAATTTGGAGCTATAATAAATGGTTCTCTCTTCAGTATGAACTTTAATTTCTCTAAAACCTCCTGACATTTTTCATACCGATGAAAATTGGTTTTCTTACCTATTAAATTAGTCATGGCCTCAGCAATAATGGAAAAAATTGGAACACAATTTCTTATAATATGCAGCAGACCTAAATTTCGCATCAGTTGTTTTTCACTGATAGGCACAAGGAATTCAGAGATAGATGTGACCTAACATCAAGATGTTTAAACTTACGGTGTCCAACAACATAACATAGAAATCGTAACGCAAACCCGACTAAATTCAGTTTTACTTACATAAATTATTACATTTGCATCAATGAGTCTGTCAAAGTATTTGGGAATCTTTTCAAAGGGATCTTTCCAGGTGTCATTGTAGATGGTGACATCATCGATGTAAGCGTCACATTTTCTAGACCAGCAGTAATCTTGTTAAATAAACGTTATAACGTACAAGGCGAACCTTTAATCTCAAACGGTCACTTCGTATTGATAAAGTCCCTCTGACGTTACGAATGCTAAAATTTATTTTGCCTTTGCCGTCAGTGGAATTTGACAGAATAATTTCAAAAAGGTCAAATTTAGTGACATAGTTTGCATTTCCAATTTTGTAAATGCAGCTATCGATTCTTGGCAATGTAAATGAATCTGTTTTAGTCACACAAATCACTTGTCTATAGTAGCAGCAGAAGGGGCGAATCAGACAACATTTTTAGACAAGTTTTCACTGAAATCACGCTTAAAAACAATGAAACCAGTGACATCAGACCCCCCAATGTGTATGTGAATCATGGATTAGGTCCCCAAAAAAAATATGAAAAAATCAATGAAATTAATGAAATCCTCCATCGATTTTTTTGGGAAAAGGGACTACAACATCGTTGTCACTCACCCCTTCTGCTGCTATGGGTTAACCGAATATTTGATCCAGTCCGATACGATATCGTGTTCGAGGGTCATGTAAATCACTACGACGAAAATCACTACGATTTCACAAACAGACTAATTTGTAAAACCTCCTCTTGTAAATCAATCAGATTATTAGACTGGTCAGTGAGTTTGAAATTAATTCTGGTTAATGAATTATTATGACATCGCATATAGACTGGATTCACCGGGGATTCAATTATTAAAAACCCTGGAGGAGCTGTTGGTGCAAATGAATACAAAATATATCCTTGCTGAGCTTGATTTGATCGTTCTAAATTTATTTGATAGCTTCCTTCGATCACATCACATACTAAATTGAGCGCAATCACCGTTGAAATATTCACATTGAACGGAGCAATATGCCTGCCACCACCATCTGGGTCATTATTGTGTGTCAGGATAGTTGTTTGTGGTTGTGATGGTGTTTTTTTCCACGTATCATGGATTTTTTTGAAACCTTCATCGATGGCATCATCGAGAGATTTTTGTAGTTCTAAGAGATTATATCCTGGTAGTTTGAATGTTGGAATATCTCCTATGCGGATCTTATAGTCTATTGCAAATAAATCTCTTGTTTTAGGACTACTGTCACCTAATGCCTCTTGAATAATTTGTGAATGAAATGTTTCCATGTCATTGATGATTTTGTTACATGTTTCTACGACACTGATAAATTCATCTCGGGTGAGAGTGCCGGATCTAAGTGATATAAACAACAACGAAATATCGTTATTGAAAGCTGTGAAATTTTCAGTGATTTTATCCCGGTTAGCAAGATGATGAATAAGTTTTATTTTTTCATCATATTCTACTCTAATGAAAAAATACGACTTATCATAATATCTATAGCTTTTTATTGGATTATCAGATTTTATCCTGTCTGTGATATAATCGGTTTTTTGTGGTTCTGGTAATTTAACGGTTTTTCCACCGGGTGGTAATTCAGGCCATCCTAGTACGGTTCTAATAGAACTCTGATAGATATCTACGACGTATCCTGTCGGCACATGAACTGTTATAGCTATTTTTAATTCTTTTCCAGTAATCGATTTTATTCTACGCGCGAATTCATCATTGATTTGTTCAATTTGATATGATCCGGTTGGTATGGAAACAACATTCCAGTCTGGGGTACCGTCGGGTTTATTCTTATTTGCAAATACCAGTGAATTATTGGGTTGTTGACCACCAAATGATTTTGACCTAATATTTGGCCAACTGTGGTATACTCGTAATTTTGTTAGCGCTATCTCCTTCACTGGGACCGGAGAGGGGAAATTCACACTGAATTCTGGATTCGTTGAGGTTATTGAGATCATGCTTGTTTGTACTGGGTTTGTGTTCTCCACTATTTGTTGAAGTAATTCCATCTGTGTTGTCATTGTTATTATATTCATGATGTATTTCTAATTTTGACATCGCAGAATCATATATATCTACCATCGCTGAAAACTCTCTCTCTGATATAATTGTATCATCGAGCGATGACGATATCAATGAGGATAATTGCGAGTATGCAGTAGACACAACATGAAATTGAATTATGTAGTCTTGTAGTTTCCGTTGGCTGCATGAGGATATTTTTTTTGTGATTATTGAAATAATTCCAGCGATTGTTGTTGCCGCAGAAATGCAAATTGGAACAGCTATCGGAGCCATCATTGTCACTGAAGACAGTATAATACCGGCTCCGGTGATTACACCACTCACAGCGTACACAGTAACATCAATTGCGGTAATTCTCCTGCGATATTTTTTAATTTTCAATTCATACTCCTCAGACAAGGTTTTGAGTCTAGTTTGATACTCTCTGACCTGATCATAGCGATATTGCGATGATGAAATCATTTTTTATTTTAAATACGCTATCGTTTTCAATTACGATTTACTTAAATTCGCTACGAATTCCACATACCACGTTGTTGAGACCCTAACCAAATTTTTATCAGTAGATGTGATTGTAAACTTTTCAGTTGTATTCTTGTCGATGATCGTTGAAATCGTATTATTGACCCCGGATGAACTGGACGATGATATATTAAATTGAGACAATGGTGTTACTAGTGTTAATCGATAAATACCCTTAACGGTTGCAGTGATATCTAATTTGTTGTTTGTAGGTGTCCACTCAAATGATCCGTGTTGGATCGTGTATACTACGTTGTTGGTTTTCTCATGAGGAATTTTTGTTTTTTCAATGGCTGTTATCATCCTCGAAAGATCACCTTTGATGCCTTCGATGGAAGTTTTCGTCTCATCGATGGATTTTTTAATATCAGGGAGTTTTAGTTCAATTTTATCGAATGTAGTTCCAATAAATTTATCAATGATATTTCTACGAAATGCGGTAAACTGTTTTATGTGTTCTTCGGTTTTAGATTGAAGTGTTGCTAGTTCTAACGCAGAATCGTTGAGAGTTTTAAATCGATCTGTAATCGTCGAAAAAAGTACGCCTGGTTTGAGTTTACCCTGATCGGAAAATAACGCGATAGTATCCTTGATTGCGTTTCGTTGTTTAACTAAAATATCATCCAGAGAAATATTACTAGATTTCAATTTACCCTGTTTGTCTTGAAATACAACTATTTCATTCGGGTCAACACTTGTTAAGTTCAACGTCTCAGCGATTTCATCTTTAATTTTTTTTGTTATATCACCGGTTGCAGTGTCATCGGGTTTGGGTTTCAAAGATCTCCCCCAAATATCAATCATGTTATTGTAAAACTCTTTCTCTCTCTAAAAAACGATTGCTGGTGTAGTCATTTACGACAATATGAGGTGGTTTCCCCCTTGGGTTACCCAAGGAGTTAGAAATAGCGTCAAGGACATTTAATACTTCACTGCCGCATATTGGTGGGTCATTGATTTGTTGTGTTGGTAGCGTAGAATACCAAGTCTTCATTGGAAATTGTTTTATGTAACGCATAAATTCTTTTGGTGGGGCTAATCCATATGAATCAAAATAGACAATCCCACGTGGATCAATAGCGTATGCAACCCAGTGAGTTCCAGGTCCGGTGCTGTTATCGAGATTAATAATACCTGTTTCAGTTTTGTTTGGTTGATGTGGTAATTGATCTTTCATAAAAACACCTCTGAAATGTTTAATCGCTAGTTTTTTAGCAGCATCCATTAAATTAAAATTGGACATGGGAATCATAGGTTCGGAAATTGAAGATTTCTGAATTAATAAACCGTTCCTGGTAGTCTCAGGCCTGATCCGTGAACGGATCTCCCGCTGTACCATGAATACGGGGTTCCTGGTAGTCTTAGACCCTTTCCGCTGTACCATGAATACGGGGTTCCTGGTAGTCTTAGACCCAATCCTTGAACGGATCGTCTCTTTTTTTTATATCCTTGTCCAGCTGCCTTTTTCAACGCCATTCCTGCTGCAGTACCAACGGCTCCTAACGCCGCTGCTTTAGCCACCGCTGGGGCTGCTGCTGCAATCAATGCTGGTATTGCAGCTAACAATGGAAATATACCACCCGTTTTCATCATATTTTTAATAGCAGCCGCAGAAAGAGTAATCTGAACCCCTTTTTTATCCTTGAAAGCATCATTGAAATGTTTCACCTGACGAGTTGTCAGCGATAATTTATTTTCACCACCAGTCATTTGATTAGGTTTCAACGTGATTGTGGTTTCACATTTTTTAGCCGATTCTGATTGCAATTTTTTGATTTGACCAGGAGTTAACGTAACACTAATAACACTATATGACATTATATATAATTGATTGATTCTAATTCAATGAAAAATCGAGAAAAATCGTTCAAAGATTTTCTACTGGGGCATCTACCACTCTCATTCTTCCACCAACACCTTCGAGTAGCATTGATTTATCACTGAGAATGACAGCAACCGCTCTATAATCAGCAATAGCACCAACACCAACAGGACGAGTCACATTAGCTATAAAGTGTATATCAACAACTGACTGTCTCATCAAATCGAGATGTTCCAGTGAGAAGTAATAGATCGGATACAGATTTTTAAAATCATATTGTGATATTTGCAAACCAGTATCCACATTTTGATCGCGTGCCATAAATGACAACAGACGATGATAAACTCGTGCAATATGATTTTCTGTGTAATTAAGTTGTATATCCTCAGATGGTTCCTGCTGGCCGTTTATTCTCAGTGAGACGTCTTTCACACCTAATTGATCAAATATCATATGGCTTCGTTCTTGATTATTAACTCGTGTGTTATCCTGTAACGCAATAAATATATGACGTGGCGCAGAAACGCCTTGTTTTGATGCTAGGTTCCAAGTGAATAACCCGTTGATATTTGATTGCTTCACATCTGTACTCACGGTTAGCCAACTCAACAACGACTTTCCTCCTTGGTCCATAAATGATAGTAATCGTCCTTCTGCGGTGATTGCTGGAGTCAACACTGGCATCCACAATGATATTTTTGTTAAATTGACTTTACCAGCATCAGCATTTGGATTTGCAGCATCTGCTGGAATCCTCCAAATTGCATCATTATCATCACTTTTTCGTACAAGCGATACTGTATGCTTCGCCCCGTAGATAACTTTTCTGACGTTTCTACAGAATCCAAATATGTGATGCAGTGGAATCGCGCATGAAAATGATTTACGATCTCCTTGCAACATTGCGTTTCGTGTTGCAGCTCCTAGATTGAAATCAGGATCGTTTTTTATAATCATATTCTCGATACCAGCAGCATTAGCAGGGTTAGCAGCACGATCCCTTGGTTGTCTTATAATAATGGATTTCCTCCAGCGGTATTCTTACCATCTTTTGCAAACATCATAGAGGGACCCGCTGATCTTGTATAATCATCAGAATATCTCGCTAACCCTATGATTGTTGTGGCCACATCAACATCACAATCTATGGACTCAATTTCTTTTCCATCAATGAGATATCTAGCACTCTCAAATAGCGCCATGATACCATTATTGACAAAACCGACTTGAGTACCATCTGGATACTCTGTATCATTTGTTCGTATAATTTCTCCTTCTACTTCAATAAATGCTTCACAGGGCAAAAAGTATTTACTGGTATCATGGACTTGAAGATCAATTCTTGCTCGACTATTTGAGTCTATGGCATGATAGGCGTAATATTGATAATCGCGTACAGAATCATTCTTGGGGACTGGGGCGTCTATATCAAATGCTGGATCAGATGATTTTTTGAACATTTTATTCTATTTATCAGAGTCTAAATAGTGAAATCGTAAACGATTTTTACATTTTCATCGACGTAGTTATTTAAGGCCACTTCCTGCTATCATGTTTGCAATATTGCTTTGGTCCCCTTGATTTACCATCGACGCTAGTTTTTCATCTACTGCGTTATTTATTATTTTACTAACACTTGCAGGCATTTCTTCTGTAGACGGTAACGGTTTCTTTTTTCGCCCCACTAATGATGTTATTTTATCCTTCGCAGTTGAAAACGCTTTCCCGGCAAGATCTCCAACAGTACTAATACCCTTATCACGAATAACATCAATGGCTTTCATTGATAACTGTTTAGCTAACGGCATCACTTTTGGGGCCATTCTTGAAAAGAATCCTAAAATGGTATTGCCTAAACCATCTCCATAGTATGCTCTATAAACTGGAAACCGTGAATTAACTACATAGACGAGGGTTGGTTTATCATGATTGTAGTGTACGATCATTATTATAAAAACAATAGTGTTTTCAATTGTTATTTAATCGCTATGATACCCATTTGCTAACTCGTCAATGAAATCTCGATAGGTTTTGATATCCATGATACCGCCGGCAAATAACCGTCTACAGATATCAGCTGCTTCATTAATTATTTCTGGAGAGTTATTTCCAGCTCGTTTTCCTCCGATGAGAACATCTAATCGTGATATATCATTGATAACACTATCAGGACAAGTGTTTCCAATCCTTGGATTTCCTAATCCACTTCCGCTATAACCAGTTGCTTCATCTAGTTTTTCTACATCCGTTTCTTGTAAATAATCATCATCATCATCATCAGGTGGTAGTTGTTGTTTTTTTTGTCTCCGTGTTGGTGTTTGACGTCGTTCTTCTAAATCATCATCATCATCAGGTGGTAGTTGTTGTTTTTTTTTTGTCTTCTTGTTTGTCTACGTGTTGGTGTTTGACGTTTTAGTTCTTGCCGTTCTTCTATTTCTCGTTGTCACTCTTCTATTTGTTCTCTTTTATAATTACTAATTCCCCTTTGAAATTCCTTGTATCCTATCTCATCCTTATTCAAACGACCAATCCCCTTATTTAGTTTATACAAATAATCGAACCAATCATTACTTGATATTCTATCATTCTTATACTCGTCCTTTAAAAAATCTTTTTTTGAATTATAACTTTGAGCAGCAAAATTACCAAAGGCTTGATAATCCTTTGATTTCAATAATTCAAATTTTTTTATTACTATTTTAGCATGATCAGTAAATTTATTCAACAGAGAAACAGTCGTTTTTTTCGGATCAGTTTGTTCAGTTTGTTCAGTTTTCGCTGCTATTTTTTCGAGTACAGAAATAAGACCCTCTTCCTTTCTTTTACCGTCAGGATCATCTCCCAGTATAGCACGCTCTACCCCCTTCGTTGCTGTGGTTACTGGTTTAAACAATTCTTCAGACCCCAGAGCAAAATCAGTTTGTAAACTCTGTCGTTGTTGCAGTTTATTCCTGACAGAATCTCGAATTGGTATAAATCTCCTGATTGCATCCAGTCGTTCACGAGCCAATCGGGTTGTTAATGCCTCATTGACCATTATTTGAAATCGCAAACTATTTTTCAATTGCAAAACACTTGACATGTCGGATGATTTTTAACACAGTCATGGAAGCGTTATTTCATCGTGAGACACCTTCTATCAGTGATGAGGAAAGTCACATAATTGTATATAAAATTAATAATACTGTGACTTTCCTCACTTTTCCATTGATCAATCTGACATATCCTCCATCGATTTTTGACATCTCCTTTTGAGGGTCGGCTAAAAAAAATGAGGGTCGGAATGATAAATGGTCGGTCACAATCAAAAAATGATAATGGTCGGGCAATCAATGGTCGGGCAATCAAAATTGTTCATTTTCTTGAATTAATGCTCGTAGGTTTCTAATTTTAGAGTTGACTTCTTTTTTCAATTCGTATTTGTTACCTAATTCTTTTCGTATTCCTTCTACGATAGTATACAACGGGACGAACACACTGATGTCACTGGAAAATGAAAGAGAGTCTTTAATAGAATTCTGAATTTTTTTGATGAGTGCATACTTCTTGGGTAGCATATATTTGTTAGTGCTAACCCCGTATTCTATATCCTGAAAATCAGACACAATTTGATCAGGATTTAATCCATCTGATAGTTTGATATCCTGATTTTTCAATTTTGCTATTTCAACTATGATGCTATTCATGTTTTCAGAATTCATTATTCTATAAGAATGACATATCTCTAATTGGAAATTATGATGCATTAGACATAACTAAATTGAAATTTTTTCCCCGTCTTTTTTGAAATAGCAGATCGATAAATCCTCCCTGCAACTTTTTGTACAGAAGTCGGACAGATATCGAAGTGCCTACCGGCTTCATTCATAGATGAAAATATTTTTTCTTCATTAGTTATTGTATTCAAAGATGTCACAGGTCTCTTCCAAACCGTTTTGCAAGTGCCAGCTCTTCCTCGTTTGGAATTCTCACTCAGTGTGATAGCCTGCAGATTTGATACAGAATTATTCTTTGGATTAGAATCCTTGTGATAAATAACAAAACCATCTTTGATCAATCCATTAAAACATTCATACACGAAACGATGATTGAGATAAGTTTTCTTTTCTTTTCCTCCGCCAACAGTAAACTTCAAATACCCTTGATTACTCACAAAACCAACTGATTTTTTCAGTCTACAGTGTCTTACAACACCATCACTGGATGCTTCATATTTTGTAATCACTGGATGTGGTCTGAATTCTTGGTTCATATATACTATTCTATTGTTTGTCTAATTCAGTGTTTGGTTCAATAATTACATCACTGGAAAATCTTTCGATATAGTCTTGCGGGGTTCTTATGATTTTATCCTTGATGTTGTCAGGGTCAAGGGCTTTTTCAGGGTCATAATTTCTGATGGATTGTCCATTTTTTATTCTTTTATCATAATAACGCTTCAATTCCCTATATCGCTTACCACCACAATCAATACACAATTGTGATCTTCCCTTAACCCCAACCCCACATCGAATACAGGGTAACGGACCAAGACTTCCACGTCGAAAACTTTGCATATGATACCTACAGTATTCATTTTTTCTGCATGATTTGTTACACGGGGTTACATTTCCCATCATGAGCCATTTGCAGTGATTCATTATACATAAAACTTTCATTTAAATGTTTGTTTTTTATATAGCATGAAGGAGTTCAAGAGATTGACTTCGAAAAATGCTAAATTCAATGCTGATAGAGAGTTCAAGAGATTATTGAAAATCAATCCTAGATTTAATCTCGATAGACCAAAAAAACGTCAAAAACGTCCAAGAGACGGAAACATGAAAGAGTTTAAGAGATTATTAAAAATCAATCCTAGATTTAATCTCGATAAACCCAAAAAACGTCCAATAGACGGAAACAAACGTAACAAACGTCCAAGAGACGGAAACATGAAAGAGTTTAAGAGATTATTGAAAATTAACCCTAAATTTAATATCGATAAACCCAAAAAACGTCCAAAACGCCCAATAGACGGAAACATGAAAGAGTTTAAGAGATTATTGAAAATCAATCCTAGATTTAATCGCGATAGACCCAAAAAACGTAACAAACGTCCAAGAGACGGAAACATGAGATCATCATGGAAGGATGCTCAATTCAATCTTGATATAGTTTCTAATACACCCAAGAATAAAATTCTTGATAAACCCATCAGAGACTGTTTTAATGAATTCAAGCGTGATGGAGCATCTTATTGTTGGTCAACATTTCGAATTGATGGTGTTGTTGACGCTACCATGAATGATGAAAAGGCAGCAGTGATCATTTCACGTGTTGGGGAAAAAGTCATTTTTTCCGAATCAAATTCATTATCCGTGAGAATGGCAAATGGATTATTAAGGATAAATTTGAACCCATTCTCAAGGGCAAAAAAACTGTCACCGTGAACCAGGATTCCAAACCGGGAATTTTGATTGGAATTGATAAACCCTACTACGAAAGATCTTATCCTGTCACAGCAGTTGTTTACGGGATCTATCCGCTCAATGAAAAACCTGATATTTCAAAACTAGCACCCATGAAATATTCGACAGGCCTCAATTGTGTAGCAGAACGAATAATAGAACACTTCACAAATGCGTCCCGGGGAAATAAACTCACTGATCTAAGACGAAAAAAAATAACCGAGTGGGAGTTCACGGTAAAAGAGCATGGAGCAACAATTCAGGATATAACTAAATTAGAAAAATCATTAAGATTTCCAATATCGGTAAGGACAATCACCGGAGAAGTATTATACGAATCGAAATATAAATCACAGGGAGCCCCCATTGAAATTATTGATCATAACGCGCACGCGTGGTCATCTGCAGTAACAATATTCCCACGGGAAAGAACCGTAAAATATCTATCCCAAACCGAAGAGTTTTTTTCAGAGCAGAAATTATTTGATGCTATTTACCATTTGAGTAAAAACGATCCTGTGTCAGCGTGGCTATTTCATAGTAATTCAGACGAGGAATGCAGATTTGATCAGTTTGTAAGGCCTAACGGAGAATTATACCGTACTGAAGAGCTGCAGAATCAAATGAAACAACTAGCTAGTGAGTTTTCTGGGGACGGGGAAGACAACGATCAATTATTAGCAAACTGTTTCACAGTACCATCCATTGCAGCACATTTTGCTAGAAAGAAAAACGCGTGGAAACCAACACGAAGTGAGTTTTTATCAGATGTCAAATTGTCCTGTCTTGAATACAGCCACGGCGGATTATGGAACACAAAATACACCGCTGATACCGTTATTTCAGTTGATATGATTGCGTGTTATCCAGGAAGTTTTCTTGGGTATGGAGAGTGTGAGAAATATTTCAAACGATTTGGACACCCTACACACGAAATGACCCGTGTTGCTATTAATGGACCACTTCCTGATTTTGATTTAACCGGATTCGCTTGTGTGGTATCATTTGAAATGGCTGAAGGACTTCATCCGTGTAGTTATCTTTGGATTGGTAAACACATGTCTGAAAAACACTGGATGCCAATAGTGTTGTTACGGTATATGCTTGATTGTAAGATGTTAAAATCATTAATTGTCAGTGAAGCAATTATATCCTATCGGGCACAGAAATCAGTCTGGTTACCACAACCTGATCTAGAAAAAATAATTAGCCAAGAGCGAAAACTGTTTCCTGATTTTAATGAACAACAAATCATGGATTGGTCCAGACAGTTATTTGAAATCAGAAACAATGAAGCAAAAAATCTTGGACGAAGAATAATCGGTAAATTTACCCAAGGTGGCAAAGATGATAATACGAAATATTCTTCACGATTGATTATAGACAACGCTGAATACGATTTTGTAATGGCGGATTTAACGAATAAGGGCCTATATGTCAATCGTAAGGACGCATTTATGTCCGATGGAACCAAATTGGGTACAATTGTTACCTACAATGATGGATACCATCCGCAGTACACACATTTGAGAGCTTCTATGCTTGGTCATGCTTCTATTAATTTATTTTCAATGATCAATAGATTTCCTACCACCGCAGTTAGAGTTGCTACTGACTCATTTTACATAAATAGCAAAATGGCTAATTTTAAGGCTACTGGCAACGAGAAATGGGGATCATGGAGAATTAAGAAAGAAATGATTCATGATTATATTCCATCAGCAGATGTTACCATTGAAAATAATTACTTAGAAAGCAATCAGTGTTCAGAATTTTCTAGTGCACCACCGATTTCTGATCCAATATGCCTGTATAAAACAGTTTATTTAAACGGCTGTGGTGGGTCAGGAAAAACAACCCGGGCAATTGAGTTATTTCGTGTTTCCAATCCAAACATGATTGTGCTAACACCAACTCATAGACTTGCAAGAGAAATGATACAGAGAGGGGTAAATGCCTGCACTTATCACAGCTTTTTCCGATGGAAGGGAGATAAATGGACTCCTGAGCGCATGGGAGAGAAATTTATTCCTGAAATTATCATTTGGAATGAAATAGACACAGTGTCCGAAGATGTCTTAAAAATATTTCTTGAGTGGTTGTTATTGAAGAATACAAAAATCGTCATGTGCGGTGATCACGGGAAACCACCACCATTTGTCGGTGCATCCCCCCATGAATGGCTAAAGGGTTTTGTAGACTATTATGAAGAAATTGATACCGATCATAGATCACTTGATAATAAATTAAAAGAATTGAAGAAACTAATTAGATTACAACCGGATAGAATCCAGTGTGAAATAACCCGTGAAATAATTTCGGAAACTCCCATGAATGAGTTTTGGGAAATGTGGAGACCAAATGATTTGATCATTGCAAGTAGAAAAATAGTCAGGGACACACTTCAGATGAAGTTATTTGAATTGCATAAACAAAAATTTGCAACACTTCCAGTGCCCCTCTGTTATAGGCCATCGGATACACGAAAACAGAACATCGAAGTTGATATTCCAGGCCTGACAGAGTCAGGGCGTGAAAAGAAGATTCTCGTATTAAATGATATTGTGCTGGTTGATATCAATGTTGTTGAAGATGCATTGCGTGCTAATAAATCCCCATGGACGCTAGGATACGCAGCGACGATACATTCTTCACAGGGATTGACTATATCGGATACAATTGTTTGGATGGTAGATAATCGCATAGAATGGTCGAATTTAGTCTATCTTTCAGTATCCAGAGTACGAAAAATAAATCAACTTCGAAGAATTGTCCTGACAGAGTCAGGCGATGATGAAATCATTGGCGATGATAATGATATTATTGATAAAAAACTCTCCGGTTACAAACAACAAGACAAAAAAAAACAACGAGAATTTGATATTGATGCTGAATTAATAATCACTTTGAAGCAACAACAAAATAATCACTGCGCAAGTTGCAATTGTATAATGCGTTGGCAGTATTCGGATAAGGATTCTCGCCAATTCACCGTAGACAGAAAAAATAACAATCTCGGTCATGTCAGAAATAATGTGATGTTGACTTGTCTTGAGTGTAATAGACGCAAGGGTGCTAGTTAAGACCATGCGGTGGTAATTGAGTATCGTCAGGAATTACTTGTAGTTGTTGTCTAGTAAACCCACGCTGAGGGGCAGTTGAATCCAGTTTATAGATTGGAGGTCTACCCGTAGATCGTGTTATACTAGATATCTTATGTGCAGTAACACTCCAAATAGGATCAGTAGCCCTTTTTATACCACCCTCAAGCTCTCCTGGTTCATATAAATACCTCACAATGACATTACTACCAAGAATTGGTTGGGAAACGCTAAAATTCTTTTGTGGTTTTTCAGGTATCGACTTCTTTTTAATAGCGTTGCTAGGTTTCATGTTGATTGTTCTAGTAATCTCGTTATTCAGTGCAGTAATCACAGATGGTAATCTTTTAACCCATTCACGGGATCTTTTTTCTTGGATGAATTCTTTTGCGTATAACCAAATAACCGCTCAGCAAGGGTTTTATTAAACCGTTCTACAATTGCCTGATCACGATGCAGTGCAGTATGCCCTCGTCTGATAGCGACATTGTGATATTTCATTGTAGATAACACTGCACCCTGAAATTCCTTGCCAGGATCAATTTGTAATAGATTTGGCCAGTGCAGAGGACTCCTTCGATAAATCCTTTCAAATGCAGAAGCCACTTCAGTGGCCGATTTTGTTTTTAACGGTTCTGCTTCTTTGTATCGACTTGCAATATCAACTACAGTTAACGCATATTTGTAACCACGATCATGTGGCAGAAAAAATATATCAGCCTGATGAACTTCATTGGGTCCGGTTACATCAAAATGCGAGAATTGAATTTGTTTAGGCGGTGGTAGATAAATTTGCCATAGTGCCTGTTTGGATAACCAATGAGCCGCAGTGGTTTTTTTCACTTTTGCGGCGCTAGCGAGTTTACTGATTGCAGCGTTACCCTTCCAGTATCCTCTTGGGAAATAATAAATAGATTCCATGTTGTTATTAATTACCAGCACCTAACATCAATTTGCTTTTCATTGCCGATTTTATCAAAAATGAAGCCAATTTTTCTTTGAAGGATTTATCAGTGATAGAATTCAACGCATGAATTAATTTCACATCTGCTAGATGCCTGTGTTGCAAATTGCTACTTTTATAAGCAGCATCATGAAGGTGACAGGCCTTATCAATAGCGTTTATTGGTTCCTCACCGGGTCGGGGCTGATTTTGATCATTGAGTCTGATATCAAGTCTTGTTCCCGGTCCACAATAACTATACCCTGGAAGGTGTTTTTCTCCGGGGTATTTTGCCCATGGGGTTCCAGGGAGTTTTGCTAATTTGGCAGCGATATCACCTCCTCGTTTTTTTTTAAAGGTTCCTTGGGTTCCTTGGGTTTAGAAACAAATCTAAATTTCTTTGTACTACACTGTACGCATTTACCAGAAAGCGCTGATCGGTTATTTTTAGTTGTAATCGTCGTCAAGTCATCTGTGCCAGTACGCGCCTTACACTTCACGCAATATAGATCCATAATTTATGTATAGAGATATGAATATAATTGATTTTTCAGCGACTAAAACAAGAGAACCAGTGAAGCATCATGCAGCGCTACCAAACTCTATCCGCGCAATTATAATCGGGCCATCTGGATCCGGTAAAACGCAATTGTTGCTCAATTTAATAATGAGATGGATGAAGTGGGATAAGTTGTATTTAATTGCCCCTAGCGTAGATGATCAACGATGCTATGAAGTGCTAAAAGATTTTAATGAAAACGCTTCAGAGATTGCTGGCGAGGATGTTATTGAATTTATAACCGATATTGACGAGGCGCCATCCGTGAATGACCTCGATGGAAGTATCAACAATTTAGTTGTATACGATGATGTCATGTTAGATAATCAAAAAAATCCTGCTAGAATATTTTCCCGAGGCAGGCATAAAAACACGGATGTGATCTATGTCACTCAACGCTACACACAAATACCAAAAGTGATTCGCGATAATTATAATATGCTTGCTGTATTCAACGGCGTTGATACACATACGCTACGAAATATTTGGCAGACATGGTGTTCTGATATGGACTTCAATCAATTTAGAAATTTCTTTAGTCATGCTCAGTCTGCCCCACACGGATTTGTAACAATAAATTTACATGACCCTCGAACACGATATCGTATCGGACTGGATCAAATATTCGGTTAACCCATAGCAGCAGAGAGGGTGAGTGACAACGATGTTGTTGTCCCTTTTTCCCAAAAAATGTAATAGTTGAAAAGTTTTTGATTTCATTAATTTCATTGATTTTTTCATAATTTTTTTTTGGACCTAATCCATGATTCACACACATATTTGGGACCTGATGTCATTGACTTTTGGGCCTGATGTCATTGGTTTCATTGATTTTAAGCGTGATTTCAGTGAATACTTGTCTAAAAATGTTGTCCGGCTCACCCTCTCTGCTGCTTTATTTGTTATTAATAAAGGTTGAGCAGATTGTAACAGTTGCACTTTATTGAACTTGTAATCGCTTTTTTGTGCAATACTCGATGCGGCCCAGTGTCACCCAAACTCTACCTCCTGCGGCCCCCGGATAATTTGAGTTTGAGACCCCTGCTATAGAGGATAGTAATAATATTTATTATGGTACTACGGTATGTTAAACTCATAACTACGTCTCAAAAATGAAACAAAATGTTGTGCAATGTTGTCTTAAAATTTAGGAAGTCAATATTAGTTCATCTTCATTGTAATATTATGACGCACACATTTTCCTTTTTTCATATATACATTGCAGGGTAAATAGCATATCCATATATTTTATTTTTCTCTGATCCGGAATAAGCACATAATTAGAAAAATTGAAGTATTTTTGACAACTAGGAAATATAATTTCAGTTCAGTCATAGGTTGAATCTTTTACAGAGTTTATATTAAATTCTCCTCACTATTTTAAACGTTCGGAATGAGTATATATACTTGTGTAACGAAGCGACGGTCAGCGTACAGATGACACAGTAGCAGTTTTATGTACATATAAAGCGATTGTCAAAAGTGACGACTTTTCAGATGCCATGTAAATCTTGGATTTAAATGATGTTCACGTTCAGCAGTATAAGGGTATCACTATATCAATGCAAGGTTCTACAAAGAGCGTTATAGCGAGGTTACATCGGATCATTTAAATCTGATCTATCCTTTAGCAGCTTTCTGGCAAATTCTAAAAAGTTAGATTAAGGACACCATAACCTTACAATTAGTTCCAAAATTAGCTATTTGTTTAGCATATTACATTACTACGGATTCGCAATGCAAATAATGAACATGTATAAATGTGTATACATTTTATTGCAGTTTACATAAATGGGGAAACATGTCCCTCTGGACACGCCACCGACTGTAGGTTGACATTATGTTGGGGAAATGAATGGGTGCTTGGTTGTCTTGACGGTGTCTGCACGTGTTCTCATACTGGTGGTGGCTCACACGGTAGGGATTATTGCCAAATTCTCCTTGATATTTTGCAAGTCGTGTTCAGACGCACAAAAATCAATTGCAACATGGATTTCATTTATATAGATTTTCAATCAAACTAGCCATGTAAAATGATTTTCAAATTTGCTTGGATTCATATACAGAACATGAGGAAAATAGCAGCAGAGAGTGTGAATCGGATATCATTTTAGAAGGGTCCGTTTGTGAAACCAAGGCCTCCTCCAAAGCGAAAAAATATGTCAAAAAAACAGAACTAAGGCTTCTGACCAACCGAGACGCATATTCGCTGTCACACACTCTCTGCAGCTACGAATTAAATCATATCATATAACATAAATGGTATAATAATCGTGAACAACTATATTAGCTCAATTGCAATAGGTGCTGAACAATTATTACTACAGCTACCAAAAATGTTATATTTGGAAAAAAAAAAGAAAAAGTAATAAAAGGTTTTCAACAAGAATTTTAAAAAATTACGCAGAGAACTGAAAAGCATCGAGACTTTGATAAAATCTTCCAACTGGTATAGCTGCAGATCAACCTTTTCAAGTTGAAAAGAGAGAATCAAGGAGGGAGGGGGTAGGTTTAACGGAGGAATTTACGAAAAAAAAGAACATGATATTGAAAACCGAGAGGGTATTATTGATTTTGGTGCCTTTCCTGCTTCAAGTTATAAATTAAGAGATAATGTTTTAAAACCTGTATACGTTAAAGATGTAAATTATGGACAGATTGGGAGCTTAAAATAAATTGATATATTAATCAGATAGATAGACGAGGTTTTGTTTATGATTATTTTTTAATTGGAGTAGGGCTTTATGTTGAATTATAACGGAAACAGATAGAAGAACAAGAACAGGATAAAAACCTAAAACAGCAGGAAAAGGAAGAACGACTACAGCAAAAGTCTTCCAAGTAATAGTTTCATCACCTTTCTCCATCACCACAACAACAATCTCAACCCGACAATCAGCCTAAACCCTCCAAATTATCACTACGACATATTTAAGGATGCAACTCTTGATGATTTTTACTGATAGGGATAAACTAATCGATATTGCTGCGCATTATGAAGCCAGAGATTAGTATATAAAACCTAAATTTGTTGGATTAGTAAAATTTGATAATTGGCTTCTGTCATTATATTTTGCTTCCCTGAATTCGGATGTTGATCTAAAAGATCCAGGATATTTAAATTTCAAACAAAATGTAACCACTGTGATATCCACTAGAGAAGAATCTCGAAGTGCTAGTAGTGGTACTGGTAGTGGTGTTTCACTGAGTGAAATTCGCGAGTGTGGTCTTGTTGCCTGTCCTAATAATATTCTTTCCGCCAGAGTACGATTAGAAATTATCATAGGGGGAAACAGGTTGGAAAAAACTCTCCGGATATAATTAATGAAGCCGCTAATCTTTGGCAACGATTATTTCGAGAATTTATCTATCAACTCGTTGATGGTTATCACAGTGACCGATCTTCACCGGTGGCTAATTGTCACTACGATTAGATATAACGATTACTAATATGATGATCATAAACAATCACCATTGTAAAAAAAAATCGTGGTCAGAGTAATAAACTCGCAATTACCTGTTAATGGAACGTCTTATGGAAATGGTCTTGCTATTCAAGGATAATTTGCAAGGATGGCTCCCAAAAAAGCACCAATCGCAAAAGAATTATCAATGAAGGCTTTTGACATTATCGGTGAAAAAGCTCCTGGTTTTTTGGTACTATTGTCATGAAGGCGTTTTCTTCATCCAACGAAAGATTGCCACGATTAAAACGACGAAACCCACAGCCAATAAAATTGCCATAGACGGAAATTACGCCCGTGAATGTCAGTAAAATAATAAACAAAGCCGTGGATAAAAGACTAGCAGCCTTGATGAATCAAGAATCTGACGAAGTAAAAAGAAATATTACCGCAAATTAAATGTCGGGAAGCGGTTTTAGTTCATGATTTAGATCTAGAAATATATAATAAAAAATGTTCAAACAATCGCCTGACCCAGCATTTGATATAGACGCACCGTTTCTCAAGGATTAGCCGGTACGCGATTATCAGTTTTATTCTTATAATGTAGAACAGAAACATAGTCGATGAAAAATCGAACTTCAAGTTCAGGATACAAGTAAATACTTTCTACCCGCTGAAGCATTTATTGAAGTTGAAGGAGAACTTGTAACAACTGTTGATGGGGAATATGATGCAAATGTGCCAGTTGGTTTTCTTACTAAATGTATTATGGCGCTGTTCATTTGCGCTAGATATACGATTAATGGAAGAGAGATTGAATATATTGACATGATGTCGATGTCGCCACAGCAATAGTGCATTTAGCTAGATATTCGGATGATAATGCAAGATCGGCTGGTCTATCTATGATGTTTGCAAAATTTATTACTGATAGTGCTGAACATGTTAAATATGTAAAAACAAAAGCTGCGCAGGATGCTGCAGTTAAAAATCCACCAGCATCCTATAGCAGACCAGGTGGTGCCATTGATGATGTATATGTTAATAACAATTACATCCTAGGGTTTGCAACACTCGTATCAATGTTGCACCGACTTTGGAGATTATTTTCATCTGCAATTCCACTGTATCATATTTTCGGAATTTGCAGAAAAGTTAGGAAGGTTATATTTAGAGCTAAACACACAGTAGTCCTCGTAAGAAAAAGTGATGATAATGACGCAATTGGCAAGGTGCTGTTGATGCTGCTGGTAACGTAAATATAAAACAACTTTCATTGGTGATGACAGTAATGACTCCATCGATCACCGCAGAGGAAAAATAAATATCATGTATGGATACAGTTGGTAAATGATTGATATCATGGCTAACAAAAACGACAGATATCATGGAGAGTAGTATTAACGGTATATTTGCTTGGCACATGGCATCCGAACAGGGTGTTTCTGCGCCAAGGCATATAATCGCTGCGCTGCCGGATAAAACACGATTAAATTCACAAACACGCAGCCATATGAGATTTGACGAACTGGGTTTTACCGATGTCTCATTAAAAATAAACGGTCAAAAAGAATCATCCAAGGATATTTTACTTAATTACGACCAAAAACAAATAGCACGCGCATATGATCGTTTCCTGCCATTAATGGGGCCTATTCTGCATGTGGATACTTGCCTACAAATATTACAATTAAATTTTAGAACCCTATATCCGATTTATTACGGTATTTTGAACATCTCGATTTAGCCAGGCAGAATGCCGTTGATACATTTCCTAGCTCATGTAACTTTTCCTGTTGTTCCAGCCCCACATATCCCTAATTACGGAGCAATTGCCGGCATACTCAGCAACAAATCGATGTTACTCGAAGGTGTTGGTGGAAAAACGAGGTAGTTGATGCACAAGTATTAAATATGTAACACAATTATATCACTCGTATTATTACAAATGTCGTATTGTCACGTTAGTGTCACTCTGACTCCTGGTCAGATGAAAACGTTACAGTCAGATTGAGGTAAACAATGTGTAACTCCAATATCGGTAAAACACGATCAGATCACTGGTGGTCAAAATAAACTAGTACTGACAGCGCGTCAGATTAAACATTTAAATGATGAAAACAAAGATAAAAACGTGTTCAGGTTACTTTCTCTCTCTGCGGGTGTGAATAAGGATACAATTAAATCAGGTGTTATATTTTAACTTCTTGTAGCTATATCAGCATTAATTGCATCGGGCCCGTCCCTGCAGTCGCGAAAGCTGCAGCGATAGGAGCAGTTGGAACAACGGCGGCAATGACACAACATAAGGCAACAGGGAGCGGATACCAAAAATGGGAA
The DNA here is from genome assembly GCA_029339505.1 of Unio delphinus. Lineage (NCBI taxonomy): Eukaryota > Metazoa > Mollusca > Bivalvia > Unionida > Unionidae > Unio > Unio delphinus. The sequence goes on from JAQISU010000049.1 coordinate 1,886,960, forward strand.
TAGGTCTACGGTTACCAGGGACTCCCGTATGCATCATACAGCCTAAAAGATCTAAGGTTGACAGGTACGGTATACGAACACCGCTGTCAAATTGTAATTTACTTGATGCTGCTGAACACTTAAGAATAAAACCTTCAGAGGTGTTTTTATACTAGAACAGTTACCGTCCTCTCCAAACAAAATTGAAACAGATATAATTAATCTCGATAATAGCACTGAACCTGGAACACGCGATTTATCCACGTGGAATCGTTTATTTTGATTCATATGGGTTAGCACCACCAACGTTATTTATGTATTATGTACATCGATTAAAAATTCCAATCTGGTACTCGTCGCTACCAACAGAGAGAATATCCAACCCAACACTATGCGGCCAAGAAGTAGGTAATGTATTAGACGCTTAATCAGCATCAACTAAACCACCCCATAAAACCGTACACGAACACACGAGTAATCTCTTTTTAGAGAGATCTCAAAATATATAATGATTGATATTTACGGGAGATCTTTCTCGAGCCTAAACAAACCCACCGGAGAATTATAGGCAATCAAAAATGTATTTTTTTATCGAGGATGAAATATCCGAATTGTTAAATCTTGTAGATGTGGATCCAAACAAAATAGTTGTATTTCAAGATAGACAAGGACACTTAAAAACTAGTAATGTTTCCTCGATTGATATTATAGCAAAATTAATGCAGTAACCGAAAACGCCATAGCGATGTTTGATTCCACTGGTAAGATCAAGCCATGTCTTCTTTTTAAAACTGTACTAGATAGTATAAATGAACGAGTAAAAATTAAAAAATCTGGTGATACAATGACAGGCGAGCTCAACAGGAACTTGTATAAAATAAAGGCACTTGGTAATCAAACATTGGACAGTGACGCTGTGACAAAAAATATGTTGACGTCATCGACAGTAAACTATCAACGCTCCGTATAAATTTTTTAAAAAAGTGATGAAACCGCTTATAATTTCTTTAGAAAACCGCCAAATATCTTCATGAAACTTGCCGATATTAAAACAACCATCGACTCGAGTATAAAAACGCAGGATAATATTGTTAGTCATTTTCCTGCTATCGCTACGCGGCTTAATAAAGTTAAAATACCAAATAAACAAAATATCAATAATGTGTACTCGCTACAATATGGGTCTTTCACCTGGACACCTCAAAATGACACCATTACAGTTTCTGCAGATGTTCGAGATATATTTAGATTAACTCTGATTTTGCCGTTAGAGTTTAATGTATCATCAATTATGTCCACGTGAATTTATACTACAAGTGCAGTAAAAGATAAAGGATCCACTTAAACATTTACAATAACCCCATCATTGACAGTTTAATAGAAACGTCGTTCAGATGGTATGTTGAAATTGTAATTGATTTAAGTAGGTAGTATAATGAATGTCCAACAACAGCGATTCGATCAAGCGCGCGAACTACAAACTAAACTAAAAGATCTCGTTGACGTGTATCAGGTGAAGGTACAAAAAGTACCCCAGGCGTATTACCACAGTTGATATAATCGTGTATTCGGCTTCAATTGTTATAGCTGGAACGGCTATATTGCTATGAGTGATAACACATGATGGCAACTGCTGTTTAAGTGGCAACAACAATTACCGGAGTTCTTAATATGAATGCAAAAAAAAAAATATCCACATGCAGTCAGAATAAACTACATGAGTATAGCATTAAATTACACATCGCAACGTCTGCATATTCCCAATTATCTTCGTTTATATCATCTAGTCTTGATGACACAACAATATCAGATAACGAATTCTCGCTGATTAGGATATATGCTACAGCGACATCAACATTAGAATAACATAACAATAATAATGACGACATAATTAATTCAATAGATAGCCGCGAACACAGCCCCGTCAAAAACAACCATGATCTCAATAACATCAACTAACCCTGATTTCAGCATAAACTTTCCATCCCCTATTACTGTAAAGGAAATCGCGCTTGCAAAATTACGGATAAATCACACCTGGTCAAATATTAGATCAAAATCATTCGCGGGTCAACAACCGAATAATACTCTCGTGTTTGCAAATACAAATGATAAGGATGGAAACCCTGAATGGCAAACTGCTGTATACCATTCGGTAATTATCGAATCGAACAGATCAATAACGAACTTAAACGTAGAATAAAATCCATTACGGGAAAAGAATGAAAAATAGCTAAAATAGTCCACGAACCAACATTATCAGCCGCCATCGAGATAAACTTACCCAGCTATACTGAAGTTATTTATCAGTAATCTCTAGAAACCGTGCTAGGATGGCCTGAAATTCCTCCACTCGTTTATCAAAAACCGCGAGAACCAAACCTAAACGATTTTACCACAAATGTTAAAGCATTGATAACAGAACCAGATTACATAAATCTGATTTGGGAAAAGGAATTATACTATGTTCTATTTGATGGCGAAAAATTACAAATGCGTATTAACAATTTCTTTACGACTTATACTATAGGGCCGGATTTTAAAATGACTGTAAACGAGGGGTATAATAATAGTTCTAGAGAACGAATAACTCCCGAACTCACTCGCGCATTTTGTAGATTACAAACTTTACTTGTTAATTTTACACAGCATTATTCTGATGACTTAAAACAACAAATTATCGAAACAAGTCAGCATTTTAATCAAATAATAGACGATATCGAGCATAATAATGTACGAATTCGTGATCGAGTAATAAATATTATTGATGCTCGCAGGTGTAATGATAGGGAAATATTCTATTCAGATAAGATATTTCTTGATCATTTTATAATAACAGAACAACAATTACCGACATTTATAATAACAGCACTGAAAGCGAATGAACTAAAGAAATCACTCAGTGATCTTAACAATGAAAACGTTACTAAAATACTCGCAACATGGAAAAAAATACCCCCAAGGGCATCCTCTGGCATAACAATAACCCAGCTGGAGGCGAGAGACACATATCACCTGGAAATGTAATATATCCTCGGTGATCACAGTAAATCTTTTATGTGATCTTATTGATGGAATAAACAAAATAAATCTCGATCAATCAAATCAGGCCCAGCAGGGATTTATTTTATATTCGTTTACACCACTAGCTCAACTTGGATTTCTGATTGTGCAAGAACCAGTGACTCATTCCTATATGCAGTGTCATCATGATTTATTAACAAGACTACATTTTAAACTCACTGACCCATCGGGTAATTTGGTTGACCTCGATTGGGGGAGTTTACAGATGATAAGTCTCTTAATTGCATTTTGTGATGAAAAAAATTTAGTATCAACACTTAGTGTGATCCTAATTACTTAGAAGTCACTTCATTTCTCGGATCTAGTTTCTATAATCTTTCTGAGCTGCCTTACGAGTGATATAATAATTTCATCATTTCAGATTCCTTTGATAATTCCAATCTAATTTTTTTGTACTGCAGTAAATACGGGGACGAATTTATTTAATTCGCTATTATCCCCTAATGATGCGTAAACAGCTTGTTGGATCTCCTTAATTAATCTATACTACGAATATAAATTTAGCGTATATATATATATATATATATATATATATATATATATATATATATATATATATATATATATTCGAATTTAAGATCTTGTAGGTATTCAAAATCAGAAAGGATGTTGTCACAATTTAATTCATCTGGCAATTGTATTTGTTGATTTTTCAAATTTGTACGAGCAGAAATTATATCATTGATATTTTCATAGCGCATTACATAATGAATACACCTTTAGTTAGTAAAAATGAGAATATTTACCTGAGTTCACATATATTTAAACCGATTTATCTGTCTATATTTCATAGAACGGGTAGATTTATATATTTTATCCGCAATATGTTGTACCCCGTGTGGGCAAATTTCAAAATACTTGCCGGCTTTATTGGAATAATTTGTTCCATGCCGGTCTCAACATTCACTGATTTTACAGGTTTCGCAAATTTAGGCAATTTGACTGTCCCACCATGTGCAGAATTATCAATTTGTGTGATAGCTTGAAGATTAGATAAACTATTATTTTGAATCTCCTTCAATGTAGGCAAACACAAGACCATGAGGGATGTCACCCTTATACACTTCGAATACGAAACGATATTTTAGATAAAACAAACAACAATTCCAATACCAAACATTAAATAACCATGATTATTGGCAGTACCCAACTGGCATTTTCGACCGACTGAGCCTGGCTCCACCATCACGAGATGCTTCATAGTTCTTGATCGTAGGATGCGGTTGAATTCTTGGTTCATTTATATATATATATATATATATATATATATATATATATATATATATATATATATATATATATATAGATTGGTTTAAATGATCATTTGTTTTAATTATTATTAGTCGAGAATCTAGTAATATGATCCTCTGAGGTTCTTATAACCCTACCCCTGGCGCTATCAGAGACGCTGTCAAGATCGTTATTTCTCGAATCATGGTACCGTCTAAGCTCTTTCTATCGCTTGCAACCACATTGGAGGCACAGCTGTGTTTTCTCGTACTCCAACACGGCACACTTTGTAAATGTTATCCTCAGAATTAGTTTCTGCAGGATTTATTACAAGGAGTTACGTATCCTATCATCATCGATTTATAATAGTTCAATATATAAAATATCTTTTATTTAAATACTTGTTTTAATTATAAGATGGAGGAGTTCGAGAGATAACCCAAGATCAAACACTGGAAAAGCTCGAAGTTTAATCTTAATAGATCTATGTAGATGCACCAATGAAGAGTCTAGAGGAAAATAAAAATGTAATCGATGGAGTTCGTTCTGCTAAGAACGAATTTAAGAAAACTGGCGAATCTATCACCTGGTAAACATTTCGAAACAGTGGTGATGTTGATGCTACCATGAACAAAAAACGAGCAGAGAGTATAATCGTGCATCTCGAACGTCGAAAGCATATTGACAGAGTAAAATGTATCATACTAGCCGAAACAGGAAAATGGATTATTAATGATAATACGAACCTGTACTTTCTAATAAAAATGTCATGTGAGTCATGGTTCCAAAACAGGAATATTGACAGGAATTTACAAACCGTATTACGAGCAAGAATACCCTGTGACCGTGGTTATTTATAAAATATATCCGATAAATGAAAAACAAAGTGTTGATAATCTGAAACCGATGAAACTGTCAAGGATAAATTGTATAGCCGAACGGGTAACAGAACATTTTACAATTGCGATGCTTGGAAAGGTTAGACATATCTAAGGCGTAATAAGATAAACAAATCAGCTGAATCAGTCAAGGATGCTGTTACTACAATACAAAAGGTATCAGAGCTAGAAACAGCATTAAGTATACAAAATCGAAATATAAATCAAAGGGAGCTCCAATAATTATCATTGATAATAAAGCGCACGCGTGGTCTAACGCAATAACAGTAATTCCACGAGATCGAACTGTAAGATATTACCCGCCAGAGTTCTTTGGTGGCAGGGACATGTTTGATTTTATTTACGAGTTAAGTAAAACAATCCTTTATCAGTGTGGTTATTTCAAAGATGTGAAGAAGAAAAATGTAAATTTTATCAATTTGCAAAAAACAAACAGCGAAATATATCGTACAGAATCTCTTCATGGCGTGATGAGAAATCTCGCTGTGAAATTTTCAACGGGGAATACCGAACAATTACTAATAAACTTTTACAGTTCCGTCAGTTGCAGGCCTCGCTGCCAGAGGGAAAAATCTGTTGAAACCATCACGATTTGGATTTCTCTCAGATGTTCAAGCTAGTTGTGTCAAATACGGACACGGCGGATTGTGGAAAATGGTTGCGTGTTATTCACGACGTTTCCTCGTTATGGAGATTGCTTTGGGTATTTTAAACGATTTGGACATCCCACCCACGAGATAACACGAGTTGCAAATAATGGACCACTACCTGACTTGGATCTATCCGGATTCGCTCGTGTAAAATCACTCGATGTCGCTAAAGGACTCAATCTGTGCTGTTATGTTTAGTTTGGTAGATATTTATCTGAAAAATACTGGGCACCATTAGTGTTATTACCATATAATATACTGATATCGCTGATTGTCGGTGAGGCAATTAAATAATATTAAGCGCAGTCTTAACGTTTGGTTACCACAACCCGATGATGATAGTCTCAATAAAATTATTAACAATTATCAGAAAATTATCCTGATCTCGCCGAGGACTAGATTGTTAAACGGTCCACAAAAGATTTCGGTAGAAGATTAATCGGTAAATTCACCCAAATCGGGTAATATAATCCCAAGCGGCATTATGTACGATTAATTCCAGATGACGCTGATTACGACTTATAAATCGCGGATGCAGCATCGAAAAATATATTTTTCAGAGGTGAAAATGCCTACTTGTCTGACGGGAACTTGTGTTAGTTTATTGATGCCGAATCTCCTCAGTATAACCATCTAAGATCATGTATGATGGTTTATGTTTCTATAAACCTGCTATCGATGATAAATTGATTTCCTGACACAGCGGTCAGAGTCGGCACGGATTCATTTTATATAGATAACAAGTATAAAGTGGCAGTGGCTCGTTTTACAAGTTATGATGCATCTTGGGGTTCATGGAGCCATTTGTCGGTTTGCCTCCGCATGATTAACTGAAGCAATTTGTAGATTATTACAAAGAAATTGATACTGATCATAGAACGCTCGATCCAGAATTAAGTGAGTTCAAGAAATTAATCAGATTACAGTCAGATAAAATCCAACGTGAAATAGCACGTAAACAAATTTCATAAGCCTCGTTAAATGATTTTTGGGAAGCGAGGATGCCAAACGATTTGAGAGTGGCAAGTAGAAAGATAGTCAGAGACACACTTCAGCGACACTTATTTGAAGCACATATACAGAACGATATCCAGCGCTACCTGTACCGTTATGTTATAGACCAGCTGATATACGAAGACATAATACTGAAGCTGATATTCCAGGGAAAACAGAAAAACAGACTCTCGTATTAAATGATATTCTTCTGGTCGATATCAATGTTGTCGAAGATGAACTGAGTTCTGACAAGTCTCTCTGGACTCTAGGATACGCAATGATGATACACTCATCTCGGGGGTTAACTATCACGAATACAATTGTTAGGATCGTAGATGATCGCATCGAGTGGTCGAATCTAGTTTATCTGGCAGTGTCATGAGTTAGAAGAATAAATAAACTTCTTAGAGTCATTTTAAATTCTACTGACACCAACAACGAAATTGACAACGATTATACAAAAAGGAAAAACACTCGCTGATAATAAACAAAGTGAAAACAAAATAATCTCGAATTTGATATTGATGTTGAAGTTATAATGATGCTGAAACAACAACAGAGTAATCAGCGCGCGAGCTGTAATTGTATAATGCTATGGCAAAATTCGGATAAAAATCCACAATTTATGGCAGAAAAAAATATAGCAGTATGGTCATACACGCGAAAATGTTAAGCTGACCTGTCTTGAATGTAATAGACTCATAAGTGCTTGCCAAGTGATCGTGGCTGTAATTGTGTATCTGGGCGTATCACTTGTAAATGTTCACTTGTAAATACGTGGATCTTATGTTAGATATTTTGTGTTTGGAAACACTCCAAAAGGGATCCGTAGCTCGTTTTTATCACCTTCAAGTTCACCTGGCTCGTATGAATATTTTACAGTCACATTACCAAATATTGTATGTTTTGAAAAATCATTTATATATAGATATATGTTTTGTGATCGCGTTATTAGGTTTCATATTGGTTGTTCGAGTTACTTCATTTCATTACTTAACGAAGCTAACACACTTGGCAATCGTGCAACCCATTCACGAGATATCTTGTCTAGAATAAACTCGGAAAAAGCGGTTTTAAATCCAAATAACCTCTCAGCATGAGTTCGATTAAATCGTTTAACAATTGACAGATCGCGATGTATTGCATTATGTCCTCTTTGTATTGTGACATTGTATTGCTACAGTTAACGCGTACTTGTATGTCCTTCTTTTGACAATATCATGTGGTAAGAATAATATATCCTCCTGATGAACTGCATTTGGAACGATGACATCCAAATGAGCAATGTGAATTTGTTTAGGCGGTGGTAGATAAATCTGCCATTTTGCCTAAATTGATCACCAATCTGCTGCAGTAATTCTTTTGACCTTTGCAGCTTCGGCGAGTTTTTTAATAGCTTATTTACCTCTCCAGAATCCTCTTGGCGAATAATAAATAGATCCCATAATAATATTAATCCACCGATTAATTATCAGCACCTGGCACTAGTTTACCCTTCATCACAGATCTTACTAACCAGTTAGCTAATTATTCCTTGAATAATTTATTCAAAATAAAATATAACGCCTGAATCAATTTCACATTAGCGATATGCCTATGCTGCAGATTGTTACTTTTTTAAAATACATCATGAGCATGACATGCCTTACCAATAGTATTTATAGGATATTCACCTGGTCTTGGGTGGTCCTGTCTGTCAAGTCGGATATCAAGTCTGTTTCCAAGGCCGGAGTAATTATATCTTGGAAGATATTTTTCTCCCAAGTATTTAGCCCACGGAGTCCCTGGCAATTTCATCAATTTTGCTGCGATATCGCCTCCTCGTTTCTGTATTTAAATCATCACCTGATTTTGCAGAAATAAATCTAAATTTATTTTTAGCACATTTTTCACACTTATCAGCAAGTGCTAGTCATATAGTTTTTGTTGTAGTTGTTGTATGGTCGTTTGTGCTAGTACACGTCTTACATTTCACAAAATATAGATCCATTATTTAATTATAATAACATAAATTTGAATGTAATTGATTTTCCAGCCACAAACATGCGGGAACCTGTTAAGCATAATATTGCTGCGCTTCCAAATTCGATCAGAACGATAATAATTAGACCATCTAGGAGTGGAAAGACGCAACTGTGACTTACATTAATAATGAGATGGTTACAGTGGGACAAGTTGTATTTAGTAGCACTATATGTTGATGATCAACGATGCTAAAAGTGTTAAAAGATTTTAATGAAAACGCGAAATGGTTGGATGAGCGTGGTGATGTTATTGAATCTATCACTGATATTAATGAAGCACCGAGTGTTGATTCAATTGATGGATCAATTGAGATTTAGTTGTGAATGATGACGTGATGTTGGACAAATAATTAAATCTGCTCGGAACTTTTCCAGAGGCAGGCATAAAAATACCGATGCGATTTATGTAACCCATAGACACACACAAATTCCAAAGTGATCAGATACAATTGTAATATTCTTTCTGTGTTTAATGGAATACCCACACACTAAGGAATATTCATCAGATATGGTGTAGCGGTGACATAGATTACAATCTTTATAGAAATTTCTTTAGTCAGGCTACACCAACCCCACACGGATTTATAACAATACATTTACATGATCCACGATGAAGATATCGTATCGGACTTGATAATTTTTTAGATAAGATCATAGCAGAAGAGAGGGTGTGACAACCAATATGCATCTCGGTGGGCAGAAGCCTTAGTTCTGTTTTTTGAAATTATCTTTTTCGGTTTCGTAGGAAGCATTTGTTTACCAAGCAGATGCGTCTAAACAATTGTCCGAATAATCCTCTTTGCTGCTAACATAAACTGAACGACTTTAATTTTTAAAAAAGGCTTTAACGACGGGAATAACTAGCAAATGTGTCGTAGAGTCAAGATTAGTTCACTTTGCACAATTTGCCCGAGTTCCGTTTGAGTGCATAGAGCTGTGTCGTGTGTGTGTGTGTGTGTGTGTGTGTGTGTGTGTGTGTGTGTGTGTGTGTGTGCATGCGTGTTTGTGTATTTGCGTATGTATGTGTGTAATTTTGGATGTTTAACGTAACCTTAATAATATTTCAGTCATATCGCTACGATATATGCATTGAGACAGTTTATACTAATGTCTAGCAGTGGGACATTATGGCATATACATCATGTCCCACCCATTCACTTTATCCTGGCATCATGCCGACCACTACTAACACTATCCTCTTAATGGTGAACGCTGCTAGTATGATTTGTATAAGTCTTTGATATGACTAGATCGGGGATCAAACCCGCAACTTTCCACATATAATGCTAACGTTGGACACTCAAAAAGCGTTGACCACCGCAGCGGTATGACACGGACAGATGGATGGAAGGAAAAATGGATGGATTGATATATCAAAGACTGTCGAACCCAATGCTTACTGATATTCTTAATGAGTCAAACTATTTTAGCAACTGTCTTATTGTATATAGTCTAATTTGTGATTTATCAAACACTAAAATATTGTATTTGGTTCAATTGCTCAAAGCATGTGGCGACCTAATTTTTTTATCAGTATTTGACCGGTTGTCAGTGAGATGATTATATTTGTAGTCTTTGAATCGGAAAATAGTCTGTAGACGAGAGAGAAGAGTGAAAAAAGTATGTAATCATTTATGCAAAAAGATTTAGGAATGTTAGTAAATTCGTTCCAAATAAATTACTTTTGGGATGTTTTTAAACATATGTCGATCACAAAAAAGAAACATTACTCGTCCCATCTGAATCGTTCCGTTGAGTTGTCTTTTTGCAATTTATTTATTTATTAGTGATTTATTTATTTACATATTTTCAAAAAAAATTAAATAGCTTGCAACGACAATGGTGACTGCGGACATCGACACAACTGCACAGTTGGCCATCATTGGAGTTGTCTTGAAGGAACTTGCCACTGCACACGTCAAACTTAAACGTTGTACGTATCTTATCAATAGCCTTATTGCAACCGATGCGGATTTAGCGCAATTGAATGCATTGGTATATATATATATATATATATATATATATATATATATATATATATATATATATATATATATATATATATATATATATATATATATATATATATATATATATATATATATATAGAACAAATCTCTCAGATTAACCGACGATGAGAACCAGGTTTGCAAACATTCATTCTGCCAGCACATGAGGAAGAGGGGTCTGGAGTAACAGTAAATTAATTATAATTCTTAACTGTTAAACGTTACTAACATGTATAATAGTCGATTTGCTTGTGACGCTATTAAGTGTTTGCAGCAAGTTATCACTTACCTTTTATTTTGTTTTTTGTTTATGAATTTGTTTTATTTCAGCTTTCTGTCGTGTTGTCTTTAGGCGGAGTGAGGGGGTTGGGGGTCCTTCGCGTTGAATTGGAGAACTGTATTTGAAATTAAGAGAAATTGATATGGACTCATAAAAGTCAGCTTAGACGTGCCTAAGTTTTATTCGGCGACATCAGATGGCATCAAAGGACATAAAGTTGTGTTAAATCTATATTTGCATTCTGATGAGAGAAGTGTTTTATCACAGAGTATGTACAACATGACAACACATCCTTATGCTGAAAACAAGACGAGAATAAGATGAAAGATGGTACGAATCTGCAAAATATAACATTCCTTTTCAAAACAAATGCGTCTGTAGAGATGTAAAACTTAAGCCTAAATTTATATACGTTTTTAAGTTTTTTTCAACTAGCAGCAGAGAGGGCCAATCAGACAATAGCGATAGAGGCGTCGATTCGGTAAATTGAGGCTTCCTCGAAAATGTTAGCTATAGAGACGTCGATTCGGCAAACTGAGGCTTCCTCGAAAGTGTTATATAGAATCGTCTATTTTGCACGTTTTTAGAGGCGTCGATTCGGCAAACCAAGGTTTCCTAGAAAATTATATAAAAAAGCGTCGATTCGGTAAATTGAGGCCGAATTGAGGTTACCTCAAAGACGCCATTGTCGGTGTCGCCGCCCCCTCTGCTGCTATGGGTTAACAATGAAAATCACTACGATTTCACAAAAAGACTAACTTGTAAGACTTCGCCTAGTAAATCAATTAGATTATTGGATTAGTCAAAGAGTCTGAAATTAATTCTCGTTAACGAATCATTATGACATCGCGTATAGACTGGATTAGTTGGATCTTCAATAATTAGAAATCCTGGAGGAGCTGTTGGTGCAAAAGAGTATAAAATATACCCCTGCTGAGCTTGATTTGATCGCTCGAGATTTATTTGATAGCTTCCTTCGATGACGTCACATACTAAATTCAATGCAATCACCGAGGATATATTGACGTTGAACGGAGCGATATGTCTACCAACACTATCTGGGTCATTATTATATGTCAAGATAGTTGTTTGTGGTTGTCGTACTGTTTTTTTTCCATGTGTCGTAGATTTTTTTGAAACTTTCATCGATGGCATCATTGAGAGATTTTTGTTGTTCTGAGATATTATATCCGTGTAGTTTGAACGCAGAAATATCTTCTACGCATGTATTATACACTATTGCAAACTCCGTTCTCGTTTTAGGATTACTATCACCTAATACCTCTTGAATAATTTGAGGATGAAATGTTTCCATGTCATTAATGATTTTGTTACATGTTTGTACGAAGCTGATAAATTCATCTCGGGTGAGAGTACCGGATTTAAGAGATATTAACAACAGCGAAATATCGTTATTGAACGCTTTGAAATTTTCAGTGATTTTATCTCGTCGAGTTGTGAAGTATCTTCGATTGCGGTCGTCTATCATTCCAGTAAAAATATTCAATCTATTATAACCGCTATAGCTTTCTACTGGATTATCGGGTTTTATCCTGTCGGTGATATAATCGGATTTTTGTGGTTCAGGTGTTATGTTAATTTGTCGAAGTGTGATTTCAGGCCATCGCAGTATTGTTCTTAAAGAACTCTGATAGATATCTACGACATAACTAGGCGAGCTTATTTCGATCGCAGATGATAGTGTTGGTTCGTGAACTGTTATAGCGATTTTCGATTCTGCTTTAGCAATGGATTTTATTCTGCGTTGTAATTCAGCATTGATTTGCTCGATTTGGTATGACCCATATGGTATCCAAAGAACGTTCCAGTCTGGAATTCCATCGGGTTTATTCTTATTTGCAAATACCAAGGAATTATTCGGTTGTTGACCAACAAATGCTACCAACCTAATATCAGGCCAACAGTGATACACTCGTAGTTTCGCCAACGTGATCTCCTTCACGGGAATTAGAATAGGGAAATTCACACTGAATTAAGGATTCGTTGATGTTATTGAGATCATGCTTGTTTTTACTGGGTTTGTGTTCTCCACTATTCGTTGAAGTAGTTCCTGCGGTGTTGTCATCGTTATTATACTCATGTTGTATTTCTAATTTCGATATCGCGGAATCGTAAATACTTACCATCGCTAAGAATTCAATATCTGATATAAATGTATCATCGAGCGACGACGATATCATCGAGGATAATTGCGAGTACGCGGTTGATACAACATGAAATTTAATTAAATAATCTTGCAATTTACGCTGACTGCATGATGATATTTTTTTGCAATCCCGGTTGATGTACCCGCAATTGTAGCCACCGCAGAAATGCAAATTGGAACTACGACCAAGGCAATCATTGTAACCGATGCGAGTATTATTCCGGCGCCAGCGAGAACGCCTGATATCGAATACATGGTAACATCAATTACGGTGATATTCGTCGGTATTTTTTTTATTTTTATTCGGTACTCCTCAGAAAGAGTTTTGAGTTTTGTTTGAAATTCTTTGAACTGATCATATCGATATTGCTGTGACGTTGCCATTTTATTTAAATCGTTTACGACTTCAATTTAGCTGTTTACTTAAATCCGCTCAGAATTATATATACCATGATACTGAAACCCTAGCCAAATTAGTATCAGTGGATGCTATCATGAACTGTTCGGTTGTATCCTTGTCGATGATTGTTGATATCGTATTGTTGACCCCAGATGAACTCGACGATGATATATTAAACTGAGTCGATGTTACTAGTGTTAATCGATAAATACCTTTGACGGTCGCGGTGATACTTAGTATATTGTTTGTAGGAGCCCACGCAAATGATCCGTGTTGGATTGTGTATACTATGTTGTTTGTTTTCTCATGAGGAATTTTTGTTTTTTCAATGACTGTTATCATCCTCGAAATATCATTTTTGGTTGCCTCGATGAAGTTTATCGTCTCATCGATGAATGTTTCAATACATGGGAGTTTTATTTCAATTTTATCCAACGCGGTTCCAAAAAAAATATCTATAATATTTTTCCGAAAAACTGAAAACTGTTTTACATATTCCTCATATCTAGATTGAAGTGTTGCTAGTTCCAGCATAGAAATCAGTAAATTTAGTTATATGATCATCATACTTATCATTGAGTGATTTTAATGTTTTTGCCGTGTTATCGAATGTTAATATTTTATCTGTTATTGTTGACACGAGGACACCTGGTTTGAATTTACTCTGATTGGAAAACAGCGCGGTAGTATCTTCTACTGCTTTGCGTTGTTTAACTAAAATATCATCTAAGGAAACATTACTCGTTTTCAATTTACCCTGATGATCTTGAAATACAACTATTTCATTGGGATCAACACTTGCTAAGTTCAACGTCTCAGCTATTTCATCTTCGATGAGTATTTTTATATCACCGGTTGCAGATATTTCAGTGGTTGGTTTCTTCAGCGCTGATAAAGATCTCCCCCAAATATCAATCATGTTATTGTAAAACTCTTTCTCTTTCTAAAAAGCGATTACATGTGGTGGTTTTTCAGATGTTGAAATAGCATCAAGGACATTTAATACTTCGTTGCCGCATATTGATGGGTCATTCATTTATTGTGTTGGTAGCGTTGAGTACAAACGAGGAGTTTTTAAGCGGTTTATATAACGCATGAATTCTTTAGGCAGCGCAAATCCATATAAATCGAAATAATCAAGCACACGTGGATCAATCGCGTATGCAACTCAGTGAGTACCAGGTCCGGTGCTGTTATCGAGAATAATGATACCGGTTTCAACGCTGTTGGGTTGTGTCGCCAACTGATCTTTCATAAAGACACCTCTGAATTTTTTATCGATACTTTTTTAGCAGCATCGATTAAATCAAAATTGGACATTTGAGTCAAAAGACTCTACAATCAAAGGTTCCTGAGTTAATAAACTGTTCCTGGGATTCTCAGACCCTTTCCGCTGTACCATGAATACGGGGTTCCTGGTAGTCTTAGACCCTTTCCCTTTTTTATACCCCTGTCCAGTTGCTTTCTTTAGTGCCATTCCTTCCGCGGTACCAACGGCTCCTAACGCTGCCGCTTTAGCCACCGCTGGGGCAGCCGCGGCAATCAACGCTGGAATCGCAGCTAACAACGGGAATATACCGCCGGTTTTTATCATATTTTTGATAGCAGTCGCAGAGAGAGTGATCTGAACGCCTTTTTGTATCCTTGAACGCATCATTGAAGTGTTTTACTTGATGAGTCATCAGCGACAATTTATTCGCCCCGCCAGACATCTGATTGTTTTTCAGTGTTGTTGTGGTTCCACATTTTTTGGCCGATTCCGATTGCAATTTCTTGAGTTGACCAGTAGTTAATGTAACACTAATATGACTATATGTCATTATACAATAACAGATTGATCTAATTGTTACATGTTTTTGGAAAACGCTACA
The DNA here is from genome assembly GCA_029339505.1 of Unio delphinus. Lineage (NCBI taxonomy): Eukaryota > Metazoa > Mollusca > Bivalvia > Unionida > Unionidae > Unio > Unio delphinus. The sequence goes on from JAQISU010000049.1 coordinate 1,902,549, forward strand.
TGTTTTCTACTGGCCCATCTATCACTCTCGAGTAGCATTGATTTGTCGCTTAGAATAACAGCAACCGCTCTATAATTAACACCACCAGCAGGGACTACACGAGCTCTAAAGTGTATATCAACGATGGATTGTCTTATTAAATCAAGATGTTCCATTGAAAAGCAATAGATCGGATATAAATTTTTAAAATCATGTTGTGATATTTGCAGACCAGTGTCAACATTTTGATCGTGTCCCATATATGTCAACAACCTGTGATACACGCGTGCAATATGATTGTTGTTGTAATCAAGATGTATATCCTCGGATGGTTCCTGTTGGCCATTTATTATCTGCAAGACTTCACTAAAGCCTAATTTATCAAATATCATATGACTACGTGTTTGATTGTTTAATCGAGCTCTATTTTGTAGCGCAATAAATATATGACGTGGACTTGAAATTCCTTGTCGCGCTGCCAAATGCCATGTACATGTACTATTAATATCAGAATCTACAGTATCTGTGGACTCCGATAACCAACTTATCAACGATTTTCCTCCTTGGTCCATAAATGATAGTAATCGCTCCTCCGTGGTAATTGATGGAGTCATTACTGGCATCCATAGCGATAGTTTTGATAAAATAACTTTACCGGCAGCAAGACCAGCTTCATCACCATGCCAGATTGCATCATTATCAGTACCTTTTCGCACGAGTACTACCGTATGCTCTGCTCCATAGATGACTTTTTCGGACATTTCTGCAGAATCCAAATATATTATGTAGTGGAATCGAGCATGAAAATCGTCGACGATCTCCTTGTAGCATTGCTTTGAATGTTGCATATCCTAAATTGTAATCGGGATTAGTGCCTCCGACAATATCAAAGGCGGTTTTGGTCTAGCTCTGTGTTCATACGGAACATCAACTGGTTGTGGATCAGATGCAGTAGCTTGTGGTGTCTGTATTTTAATATACGGGGCGTGATTAGGGTGATCAGTAATATCATTAGCAAACAGCATAGATGGACCTGCCGATCTTGTATAATCATCGGAATATCTTGCTAACCCTATTATTGTTGTGGCAACATCAACATCATTCTCAATCGTTTCAATTTCTTTTCCAACAATGAGATATCTAGCACTAGTAAATAACGCCATGATCCCATTATTGACAAAACCCACTCGGACAAGTGGGTTATCTGCGTATGGTGTATTGGCTACAGCATCTGTTACAAGTTCTCCTTCTACTTCGATAAACGCTTCACACGGTAGAAGTATTTGCAGGTATCACGAACTTGAAGTTCGATTCTTGATCGAAGATTTGGTTGCATTGCGTGATAGGCATAAAATTCATAATCACGTACAGAATCATCCTTGATCACTGGGGCGTCCATATCAAACGTTGGATCAGGTGACCGTTTGAACATTTTATTATATTTATCAAAGTCTAAATCATGGACGTCGATGACCCCGCTGTGTTTTTTTAAGCCACTTCCTGCTATCATATTTGTGGTTATGTTATCTTGGGCGTTAGTCACCAGCGACGCTAGTTTCTGATCTACTGCATTATTTATTATTCTACTAACACTCGCGGACATTTCCGCTGTAGACGGTAGTGGTCCCGCTAATGTCGAAGTCATCGGTGATGACGCTGGTGGTTTACTTCGTCGCCGAACTAGCGCTATTAGTTCATCCTTCGCGGCTGAAAACGCTTTTCCGGCAATATCTCCAACAGCACTAATACCCTTATCAAGAATAACTTCAATGGCTTTCACTGATAATTGTTTTTCTAGGGGCGCTACTTTTGGAGCCATTCTTGCAAATAACCCTGCAATTGTATCACCGAGACCATCACCATAGTATGCGTTATAAACTGGAAACCGTGAGTTTACTACATAGACACTGGTTGGTTTGTCATGGTTGTAGTTTATGATCATCTTATTTAATGCGGTGATGAAAAATCCAAAGGAAGTTCAGTCAACAGATTAGTCACTCCGATAATCCGTAGGATTTTCCACTAACTCGCCAATGAAATCTCGATATATTTTAATGTCCTTAATGCCACCTTGAAATAACCGCCTGCAGATATCAGCTACTTCATTAATCAGTTCCGGTGAGTTATTTCCAGCTCGTTTTCCTCCGATGAGAACTTCTAATCGTGTTATATCGCTGAGAATATTACCAGGACATTAAATAAGACCACTACCTGAAATTCCACTGGAATCTCTTAATCCCTTCCCGGTTGTACCTTGTGTATCTGTTTTTTGATTTTGTAAATCTTGAAGATATTTTTTTGTTCCCATTCTTTGTCTCGATTTATTAAATCCTGAAGAAATTTTTCATTTTGATCATCTTCATCTCGATCAGATGGTATATACGATTGTTCCGGTGGTAGCTGTTGTTGATGTTCTTCTTGTTTTTTAGGTGAGAAAAATATTTTCATTGAAGGTTGGTGTCTTTTCTTTACAATTTTTGCGGTATTTGTTGTTGTTTCAACTGTTCATATTGTTTATACACTGCATCCACCGCATTGATATATCCTATGTATGATGGACTTGTTTTGTTAATTTCACTTGTTTTAGTTTTGATTTTGTAGAATACATCAGCCCAATGAGTTATACTTCTAACATACTTATGATGTTCTGGTTTCAACCTTTTTTTCTGTTTTCATAAGTCGTAACAACAAGTGAAGGAATTTCTATTGGTTTAGTCTCATCAATTTTTGCTAGCCCTTCCTCGTTAAATCTCGCGCGTAAATCACCTACTGTTCTTTTTGATTCAGATGATTCACTAACATCAATATCACCTAGTCGTTCAACTTCCTGCTGAGTTTAAATATCACCGTGGAGTTTTTGTACAGCTTCTTTTGTTTGTTCAGGTCCTGTTGTTCTTTTTTCAAGTTCACCAATAAGAGGTTTTCTTCTCTTGTTCCCTCCTTGTTTTTTTTCCCCATATAGCACGCTCAGTAGCTGATATTGCCCCCTTCGTTGCTTTGGATATTGGTTTAAACAACTCTTCAGATCCGTCAGAAAAATCGGTCTAAAGACTCTGTCTGGCTTGTAGTTTATTTCTGACAGAGTCGCGGATTGGTTGCATTAGAGGATCTTACGGGTCTCGCTTTTTTCGAATATTGTCCAGTCTTTCCTTGTTTCAAATTTTCACTTTGTGTAACAGCTTGTAGATTTGATAAAGAATTGTTCTTAGGATTGGAATCAATGTGATCGATAACAAAATCATCTTCGATCAATCCGTTATGACATTCATACACGAAACGATGGCAGTAATATTACTTCTTCCTAGCGGTAAACATCAAATACCCTTGATTATTCACAGCACCACCTAGCTTCTTTAATCTGCAGTTTCTGATAATACCCTCACTAGATGCCTCATAGTTTGTGATTACAGGGTGTGGTCTGAATTCTTTGTTCATTTGTATACTAATACTATTTGTCTAATTCATTGTTTGGTTGAATGATGAGAATCTTCCGATGTAGTCTTGAGGAGTTCTTATGACTTTGTCCTTGACGGAGTCAAGATCATTGATGGAGTTTTTGTTTCTCTGATCATAATAACGCTTATGCAGGGTAGCGGACCAACACTTCCACGTCGAAAGCTTTGCATATGATACCCACAGAACTCCTTTTTGCATGAGTTGTTACACGGGGTCACTGATCCAATCATAAGCCATTTTCAATGATTCATTATACAATAAATTCTTTATTCAAATACTTGATTTAATTATAGCATGAAGGAGTTCAAGAGATTATGGAAAATAACGCCTTGGAAAAATGCTAAATTCAATCTCGATAGAGTCTCTGATACACCAAAGGGTAAAATTCGTGATAGAAGCATGATAGGTAAAATTCGTGATTGTTTTAATGAATTCAAGCGTGATGGAGCATCTCATTGTTGGTCGATATTTCGAATCGATGGTGACGTTGATGCTACCATGAACGATAAAAAAAGCAGCAGTGATAATCTCACATCTTGGGCGGAAAAGGTATTTTTTTAGAAAAAAATTCATTGTCCGTTCAGACACGGGAGATTGGATTATTCGGGATAAATAAGAACCTATCTTGAAGGATAAAAGAACTGTCAATGTGAGTTGAGATTCCAAACTAGGAATTCTGACTGGAATTGACAAACCGTATTACAAGAGATCTTATCCTGTAACCGCAATTGTTTATGGGATATATCCGTTAAATGATAAACCGAATATTGAAAAACTAGCACCGATGGAACTATCATTGTTGACTTCGTCAAAAATGAATTGTGTAGCAGAATGAATAATAGAACACTTCACAAATGCATTGAGTGGAAACAGACTGACTGATCTAAGACGTAAAAAAATAAATGAATGAGAATTAACAGTTAGGAAGAACGGAGCAACGATCCAGGATATAGTCAAATTAGAAACATCATTAAGATTCCCAATCACCGTAGCGACGATAACAGGAGAAGTATTATAAGAACCGAAATATAAATCACAGATAGCCCCAATCAAAATTAATGATCATAACGAACACACGTGGACACCTGCGGTAACAATATTTCTACGGGATAAAACCGTAAAATATCTACCCCCGGAATTTTCCGGAGAAGAGAAACTATTTGACTAACTATTTGATTTTATTCACCAATTGAGTAAAAACGATCCTGTGTCAGTGTGGTTACTTAACTCCGAGCGCAGATTCGATCAATTTGTAAGACTCAATGGCGAATTATACCACATTGAAGCCCTCCAACACGCAATGAAAAAAACTAGCTAGTTGTTTCTCGGAGAGTTTCGACGACGAACAATTACTAACAAACTGTTTTACAATTCCATCGGTTGCAGCTCACTTCGCGAGAAAGAGAAACACATGGAAACCAACTAGAGCTGAATTTCTATCAGACATCAAATCAAGTTGTATAGAATTTAACCACGGCGGATTATGGAATACAAAATACGACCGTGAAAGTATTATTTCAGTTGATATGGTTGCGTGTTATCCGGCGAGTTTTCTCGAGTATGGAGAATGCGCTGAATGCTTCAAGCCATTTGGACATCCCACACACGAGATTGCCCGTGTTGCTATGAATGGACCACTGCCTGATGTTGATTTAACCGGATTCGCTCGTGTGGTATGATTTGAATTAGCTACATGACTTCATCCGTGCTGTTGTGTTTGGATTGGTAGACATATATCTGAAAAACACTGGATGCCAATACTGCTGTTACGGTATATGATTGATTGTAGAATGTTGATATCGCTGATTGTCAGTGAAGCGATTATATCATATCACGCGCAGACTGAAGTCTATTTACCACAACCTGGTAGTCTAGATAGTATAATCAGCGAACAACGAAAACAGTTTCCCAATCTCGACGAAGAATATATCATGAATTGGTCCAAACATCTATTTGAAATCAGAAACAAAGACGCAAAGGATCTTTGTAGAAGAATAATTGGTAAATTTACTCAGGGTGGAAAATATGACAATAAACGATATTCTTCACGGTTGATTATAGATAGCGTTGAGTACGATTTAATAATCACGGATATAACATCTAAAGGTATATACATGGATCATAAATACGCTTTCTTGTCCGATGGAACAAAATTTGGTACAATTGTTACTTACGCAGACGGAGAAAATCTTCAGTATACACATTTGAGAGCGTCTATGCTGGCTTATGCTTCTATCAATTTATTTTCGATGATAAATAGATTTCCTGACACTACAGTTAGAGTAGCCACTGATTCATTTTATATCAACGCGAAACACAGCGAAGCAGTGGCTGAATTCACTAATTCTGACGAGTGTTGGGGATCATGGAGAATTAAGCGGGAAATGATGCATGATTATTCCAAATCAGCAGATGTTACGATTGAAGATAAATATTTAAAAAATAATCAGATATCAGAACTATCTAATGCACCGCAGATATCTGATCCAATATGTAGATATAAAACAGTTTATTTAAACGGCTGTGGCGGGTAAGGAAAGACGAATCGTGCTATTTAGTTATTTCGTGGGAAATCAAATATGATTGTGCTAACACCAACACACAGACTCGCCAGAGAGATGAAACAGCGAGAGGTAAATGCTTGTACTTATCACAGTTTCTTTCGATGGAAAGACGATGAATGGACTCCTTATCGAATGGGTGAGAAATTTATTCCTGAAGTCATTATATGGGATGTGATATGCACGGTGTCATTAGATGTATTACAAAAATTTCTAGATTGGTTAGTATTAGCGAATACAAAAGTAATAATGTGCGGTGATCATGGCCTACCACGTCCATTTGTCGGTTTATCGCCACGTGATTGGTTGAAGAATTTTGTAGACTATTATGAAGAAATTAACACCGATCATAGAGCACTTGATGAACATTTACGCGAGTTCAAGAAACTAATCAGATTACATCCTGATAGAATCCAATGTGAGATAGCGCATGAAATAATTTCAGAAACACCATTAAAAGATTTCTGGCAAGCGTGGAGACCAAACGATTTGATAGTGGCGAGTAGAAAGATAGTCAGAGACACACTTCAGATGAAGTTATTTGAATTGCATAAAGAAAAAATTACAACATTTCCAGTACCGCTGTGTTATAGGCCTTCGGATACACGAACACAGAATATTGAAGTTGATATTCCAGAACAGCGTGAAAAGCAGAATTTAATGTTAAATGATATTGTGTTGGTTGATATCAGCGTCGTCGAAGATGCATTGCGCGCTGATAAATCCCCATGGACGTCAGGTTACGCAGCGACGATACATTCTTCACAGGGATTGACTATATCAGATACAATTGTTTGGATGGTGGATAATCACATCGAGTGGTCAAAATTAGTTTATCTCGCAGTATCCAGAGTACGAATAATAAATCAACTTCGAAGAGTTGTTTTAGATGATAATGACACTACAATAAGTGATATTGTCAGCCTTGACAGAGTCTAGGACATAATCAGAAAAAACTTTCTGGTTATAAACAGCAGTATAAAAAAATAACAACAGAGAATTTAATATTGATGCCGAATTAATAATTACGATGAAGCAACAACAGAATAATCACTACGCGTGTTGCAATTGTATATTGCCTTGGTGCTGGTCGGATAAAGATCCTCGACAATTTACCGTAGATAGAAAAGATAGCAGCGTAGGTCTTACTAGAGATAATGTGATGCTGATTTGTCTTGAGTGAAAAAGACGAAGAGGTGCTAGTTAAGACCACGCGGTGGTAATTGAGTATCCTCGGGTATCACTTGTAGTTGTTCACGAGTAAACCCACGCTGAGGGGCAGTTGAATCCAGTCTATAGATTGATGGTCTACCCGTATATCTCGTTATACTAGATATTTTATGTGCAGTAACACTCCAAATAGGATCAGTTGCCCTTTTGTGCCACCTTCGAGTTCTCCTGGTTCATATAAATACCTAACAGTGACATTGCCGAGTATTGGTTGTTTTGAAAAATCTTTTTTGCGGTTGTACTGGTATATACTTCTTTTTAATGGCGTTGTTAGGTTTCATGCTGATTGTTCTAGTAATCTCATTATTCAGCGCAGTAATCACGCCTGGTAATCTCTTGACCCATTCACGAGATCGTTTATCCTGAATAAATTCCTTCGCGTATTGATATCAAAATAACCGCTCAGCAAGTGTACGATTAAATCGTTCATCAATTGCCTCATCGCGATGTAGTGCAGTATGTCCTCGTCTGATAGTGACATTATGATGCTTCATTGTTGATAACACTGCACCCTGAAATTCCTTGCCAGGATCAACTTGTAAGAGATTGGCCAGCGCAGAGGACCACTTTGATACATCCTTTCAAACGCAAAAGCGACTTCAGTTGATTATTTTGTTTTTAGTGGTTCTGCTTGTTTGTATCGACTCGCAACATCAACTACGGTTAGCGCGTATTTGTTACCACCATCGTGTGGCAGATATAATATATCAGCCTGATGAACTTCATTAGGAACGGTCACATCAAAATGCGAGTAGTTAATTCGTTTAGGCGGTGGTAGATAAATTTGCCATATCGCCTGTTTGGATAACCAATCCGCTGCAGTGATATATTTCACCGCTGCGGCGCTAGCGAGTCTACCGATTGCTGCTTTACCCCTCCAATATCCTCTTGGCGAATAATAAATAGATTCCATGTTGTTATTAATTACCAGCACCCATCATCAATTTACCTTTCACTGCCGATTTTACTAACCATGAAGCCAACTTTCTTTGAAGAATTTATCCGTGATAGAATCCAACGCATGAATCAATTTTACATCTGCGAGATGTCTGTGTTGCAGATTACTGCTTTTATAAGCAACATTATGAGCATGACACGCCTTATCAATGGCGTTTATGGGTTCTTCGCCACGTCGAGGTTGGTTTTGATTATCGCGTCTGATATCGAGTCTAGTCCCCGGCCCACAATAACTATACTCTGGAAGATGTCTTTCTCCTGGGTATTTCGCCCAAGGTGTTCCTGGGAGTTTAGCTAGCTTGGCTTCGATATCACCTCCTCGGTTTTTTTAAAAAAAATCTTTGGAAACAAATCTAAATTTCTTTGTACTACATTGTACGCATTTACCAGAAAGTGCTAATCTGTTATTGCTAGTTGTAATGGTAGTCAAGTCATCTGTACCAGTACGCTTCTAACATTTCACACAATATAGATTCATAATATAGTTATAATAACATGAATGTAATTGATTATTCAGCTACCCGACGTCAGGAAACTATTAAACACCATGCGATGTTACCGATTTCAATTAGAATGATTATAATCAGACCATCTGGAAGTCGCAAAACACAATTGTTTCTTAATTTAATAACGAGATGGATGAAATGGGACAAGTTGTATTTGATAGCTCCAACTCTAGATGATCAGCGATGTTACAATGTATTAAAAGATTTTAACGACAAAGCGGTTGAAGAACCCGGCGAGAGTATTATTGAGTTTATGACCGATATCGATGAAGCACCGATCATTGATGATATTGATGGAGATATTAACAATTTGGTCGTATACGATGATATAATGTTGGACAATCAAAAGGATCCCGCTATGATATTTTCCAGAGGTAGGCATAAAAATACTGACGTGATATATGTTACTTAACGATACACTCAAATACCAAAAGTGATCAGAGATAACTGCAATTTGTTATGTATATTCAACGGAGTTGATGCTCATACTCATCGAACTATTTGGCAAACTTGGTGCGGCGGTGATATGGACCATAATCAATTTAGAAATTTCTTTAGTCACGCTCAGTCAATCCCACGTGGATTTGTGACGATAAATTTATCAGACCCGCGCACGCGATATCGTGTCGAACTTGATAAAATATTCGGTTAACCCATAGCAGCAGAGGGGGCGGTGACAACGACAATGGCGTCTTTGAGGTAACCTCAATTTGGCCTCAATTTGCCAAATCGAGGCTTTTTTTAATAATTTTTGAGGAAGCCTGAGTTTGCCAAATCGACGCCTCTAAAAACTTGCAAAATAGACGATTCCATATAACACTTTCGAGAAAGCCTCAGTTTGCCGAATCGACGCCTCTACAGCTAATATTTTCGAGAAAGCCTCAATTTACCGAATCGACGCCTCTATCGCTCTTGTCTTATTGGCCCTCTCTGCTGCTCAACTTTTCAGCTCGTTATTTGAAATACATATTGCAGTTAATAGATGTTGCAGACAGCAATAATAGTATTCCCCGAGTTAAAAATTCGTAACAGGAATATCATCACTTTAATGGTTTTAGACTTTTATTGATACAGTGCGAAGCAGTGTTTCGACAATTTCTTTGGTTCAAGCTTACTACACAGGATTGTAGACTAGTAAGAACACTTTGCAAATAATTTAAATAGCTCTGGTAGCCTTTCATTACGTCGCTGTCTTATGATCCCGACAAGTTATAGCCCCAAATCCAATGCCAAATATATCTCGGTTGTTTTTATATGAGATAGTATTATGTTAAATAACAAAATGGATCTTTATTTACAGTATATATATATTGAAATAGTACTATTACAACTTTGCCATCAGTTCAGAAAGACATTAATATAGACCAGGATATTTGTTTGTGAGCCACAACTCGTTGGCTTGTGTGTTTTAGATGTAATGGAATCCATACTAGAGAACACAATTGTTTTGTGATTAAAATCAATAGGATAACTTACATAAGCGTTTTTCATGTATTCCCTAATGTATTATTTTTTTTAAATTAAAAAGCACTGGTGCATAGTTAGGTAGAAAGTTTATTAGTTTTACCCAAATATATATTTACATCAATCTCATTATATTGTTAACCCTAAATAATGTAATTGCGCGAATTCAGATTTAGTATCTGGTCCCTGGCTTTCCTTAGGAAAGGAATATTATGTTTCACTTTATTATATTAATGTATCAGCTTAAAGCATGTCCAGTATCAGTTGTGGAAAGATGATGATTCATATTGCTTAATATTGTTTGTACAATCAAGATTTGAAATCATTTCGGTTCGCCAGAAGTTTTCATACCATACGAATTAATATAGAAATGAATCAGAAAAAAAATACCAGTTGACATATGGATAAGAGAGTACCTTTCAATCGCAATTTGGTTCGGGTTGAGAGAAATTATGGAATCTGAATTTGTAGTGAGATACGATTTCTTAAAACAAATCTAGTTTGAATCTAGAAAAGCTCGTGGTATTTCATTGTGATTATTAAACTAAACACATTCTCAATTGAAAGCGACTAATATCATGTAAGTTGGAATTTACAAATAGTTATCGGAGGCAAGTTAGCTCTATTATTATACTTTTCTGTGATTGATTTATAGTTTTATTCGTCCAAACTATCATAGATCGCCCGCCGTATTATAATGATCACTTACTTCCAATATACGCGTGCACAAACACTTATATAAATCTATCTACCGGCTTACTGCTTTATCTATCTAGATATCGCTATAAACTATAAAAGTGGAATTTATTTTCTAATTTCAGGGCTTTAGAACTGGAGCCGTCGAAGAAAGTGCAAACTCAGAATTTAAAACATCGTGCTTGTTGATCACATTAAAGATTTCCTGTAATGGTGACATTTGTTAGACCTAATTTTCAATATCGTCCTAACGGACATCTGTCTTCAGAAACCATCGCTTTGTATCAACCTGTTAAATTTAATGTTTTCCCCAATTTCATATTTTACATCTTCAGAACAGACCAACTTAGTTATTATATTTCATTCCCTCTTCTCTATCAATTACTAAAGAATCACACACACACACAGACACACACACACACACACACACACACACACGCACACACATAGTTATAGTATTGTTAAATTAATACACCATGATAAAGTTTTGGTTACATATCGAATATATTACTTACTTAGAATTTCTTTTTTTTCTTACATTCCACAGTTCGTCATTTATCATACGCGATTTCATGGCGACGTAGCTGCTTACAACGCAGCGCTGTATCTGAGATTTTTGTTCCCAATTAACCGAAGAAGGAGATGGCCTTAAATATATATATATATATATATATATATATATATATATATATATATATATATATATATATATATATATATATATATATATATATATATATATATATATATATATATATATATATATATATATATATATATATATATATATGTGTGTGTGTGTGTGTCTGTGTGTGTGTGTTTGTGTGTGTATGTGTGTGTTCATGGCTTTTGTCTAGCAGTGATACAGTTTTTCTTACCAGCACTAACCTAATAACCTGCAAAACAATCCCCATGCCATTACTCAATAGGAAACATCCCAGGTGCTTACAATTTTGCGGCAAATCTGGCTCATGATTGCGCAGCCTCAGTTAGTAAAGCGTGTATAACCTAAGGTATTATAACTAGCCATGGTTTGATGTCTAAAATATATTAAGCATTCTAGAGTTAATATCTTATGAACGGTTACGGTGAGCAGCGAGCAAACCCGGCATTTTGAATACGCACAGGTGTTAGATAGCGCAAATTCCCACCTAAGTTAGTTTAGCTTATTGATAAGATCAGATAAACATTTGCGTATTATAAATCAGTCCGCATGTTGACACGCAGCGAGTAGAACATGGTCCGCTGAGTTTGCTTGGATCCTGTCGCAGCGACGCACAAACGACATTGAGATAGAAGGCGTCTTAACAATTAGATCCTAGTTATAACTTCTACTTAACAAGCGAACTTTTAGTTAGGCCTTGATCGATTGCTGAGCAATTAAAGGTTACTTTATGGAATGCTCTCGTAATTTGACGGTACAATTTATAATGGCGACTGTAAGGTAAGACAAAGCTTGGCAAAGGTCAGTAGCCTATTTGCTTGAGAGTTTCAGAATATTACGGCATTGTATTTGTAAGTATGTATAGTATGTATACCTAATTAGTGAGATCGTTTAGTAAGTAGAATTATCTTCGTAGTATTTAATATACATGCGTATTTGAGTCGTGCATGAGTATGTATACAATTAATTTTCTAATTCACTATTAAGTTACCATGTATCAATCTAGTGCGTTTATTCTTGTGGCCAGTGAGATTTTATACATGACTGAATTGTGAATTTGGAAAATCTTTGAAGTTTGTAACATTAGTTAATATATGGTTGTAGAGATATATCACAGGACGTATATTGGAATATGTGTGCACTTTATATGAGTTGTAATATAAAGCAAAGTGTCATTTTTGTGACAGAACGTTCGCTTCAGTTTGTTCCGGAACCTCCAGGAAACGGGAAAGAAGTGATGCTAGCATACCAGTCGGAGTCGACACGTCTAGTCGGTGGTGAGGGAAATAATTCGATGAGGAGTGAGTATAGTAAGAGTATACAGAAGTCGAGGACGAGAAGGAATTCGGAGAAGGTCGAGAGGAAGAGGAGAAGTATTTGGAATAATAGGAGTGAAGAACACACATAACTGTTGAATTCAAAGACAGGTGGAATGCTATCTAACACTACCAATCAAGTGATACATAAAGCAGAAAGAGATTACTTGGGAAACTAAAATACTTGACTATTGATATGTCAATATTTTGTTAGCCGTTGAAAGTCACCCTTTTATGTTTTAAAAACATTCAATCGTCTGCATTGCAGATGCGGGCTCTGACATTTACATCTGTCTTTCAGTAATTTAACTTCCACCCAAATATTGAACCTGGGTGGGACATCGATAATAATTGAAATCAAAGTTTGGGAGCACCACACCCAAACCACTTACCAAAGTGGCGGCACAACATCCCGTCACACCACAATCTGGCATTGCTGTTCAAATGTATCAAATGAAGAGCCACCATACATCCTGCTCTACGCTATTTGCAAGTTATGCACGGCTAAATATGAGATATACAATGTTTCATGGCAATTTTCTAATAGTGTTCTCTACAAGAAAAAATAAATTCTTAAGTATACTGTGGAACTATTTGGTTTTTCTTTGGAGTTCAGTTTTGCGTTTTCTCTTCTTAAACAAAATTGGTAGGTCGTCTCAGAACGTATGTAGAATAATATCGTCATCGTATTGGTTTGCTTTTTGTATTTGACTTCATTTTGTTCACTTACAGTTAATAATATTTAGCATTATGTTCCCACCGATGGAAATGATCCTCACACCCTAGTCCGCCAAAGTGGTATTGTCGTGGGTGGGGACAGCAAGATAAATCCGTTAGAAAACGTCCCATACGTTTTAGCATTTCCGTATTTTACTTCGTAAATTCGTCTCTTTATAATTCTCCAATCTACTTCTCGTTGCTGTCCCATCACAATAAGTAACTGCTTTTGCCATTTGAATCTAGTAACTTTCGATTTTGATTTAGATTCACATTATGTGTCAGTAGATATTAATTTCTTGTACATCTACTTTTTTGGTACCTATAATATACCTGAAGTACACAGAAAATGATAACATAATACACACTGCTATACATTGTATGGTGCCTGAATGTAATAGAATACACAGAAAACAGGTGACTCATGTGGTTGAACTTTTCTCGTACTCTGGCAAACATTTAACAGAAATAACATTGTCTTATATCGCCATATAGAGGGTAGTTTGTTGTCCTTGAAGCAGGGTGGTTTATTGGACACAGTTAGCATGTACATGCTCAATACTAAAAGTTGCTGTAACCACGACAATTTTATAAATGACCACTTACATATACTTCGTATGTAGTACAGGTATTATTTATAGCAAACGTGTGATCTTCCTAGGTATGGCGCAGTATTTTGGTAAATAGTATCTACCGCCTATGTTCATCAGTCATGCATCAATTACATAAGTGTAAGCATACTCAGATAATTTACTAATATTGTTAATGTCGAAACCTTGACTCATATTTGTTGCTATCTTATGTCGAATTATACTCTTTGTTCCATAATTTATTATCCTTTTAATTATAGATTGTGGTATATCAGGCAGAGCAAAATATTATAAAAGGCTCTTACATACATCCTTAGCCTTCATTCGTATGAATATATCTATTTTGATGACCGGTTGACATCCGCTTCAAGAACGTCTTAGCGAATTAAACCTTTGAAATAATTTAAACTTAAATTATAAATTATTTTGAATTTTAATATGTGACACGATTCTTAACTGTATATTAATGCTCATATACATTTTGTAAACATATAAATATACAAAACTGCGCAATACCGTACGCAAGTCATGAAATACGCATGAATGCTTCAAAGTTGGACTTACACTCAAGACAGGTCAGTATATTATTTTCTCGTATATGACCGTGACTGCTATCTTTTCTGTCCGTGGTAAACTGGCGTGAATTTTTGTCTTTTGACCAACACCATATCATTACACAATTACAGCTCGCACATGATTATTCTGCAGTTGTTTTAATGTCATTAAAAATTCAACATCAATATCAAATTCTCTATTATTTACTTTTTGTCGCCTTGCTTATAACCAGCGAGTTTTTTTTCTTATTATATCATCGCTGACAATTTAGTTGTTGCTGTTGTCATTATAGTTTAAAAAACTCTCAGACAACTGTATCAGAGATGGCTAACCCCTGAGATGAGTGTATCGTCATTGTGTATCCTAGCGTCCATGGTAATTTGTCAGCGCGCAATGCATCTTCGACAACATCAATATCGACAAGAATAATATCATTTAATGCGAGATTCTGTTTTTCTGTTTTTCTGGATCAAGCGCTCTATGATGGGTATTAATTTCTTCTTAATAATCTACAAAATCCTTCAACCAATCATGCGGAGACAAGCTGAGAATTGGCGGTGGTTGACCGTGATCGACACACATTATCACAGCTGTATTTTTAATAATAGCCAACCGAGAAACATTTTTAATATATCCAGCGACACTGCATATCGCATCCGAAATAATCTTCTATGTAATATATTTCTCTTCTATTTGATTAGAAGTCCATGCGATCACCCTTATGCAGAAACAAACTGTGATAAGTGCAGGAATTAAGTCTTTGTTGTTTTTCATCTATCTGGCAAGTCTGTGTGTGGGTGTTAGCACAATCTGACATCGTTCGAAATAATTCGATCACTCGTGTTGTTTTTCCACAGCTGCTTTGTCCCTTTAAGTAAACGGCCTTATATCTACATAGTGGATCGGATAACGAAGGTGCACTCGATAATTCTAATATTTAATATTTTTTCGGTAATTATCTTCAACCGTAACATATGCTAATTCAGAATATTCATAACATTTCCTGTTTTATTCTCCATGATCCCCATCGCACATTAAAATTGTAAAACGAGCGACTGTTTCTATATACATGCTGTCTATATAAAATGAATCTGTGGCGACTCTGACTGTGGTGCTAGGAAATCTATTTATCATCGATAGCAAGTTTATGGAAACACAAGCCAGCATACATGATCATAGATGGTTATACTGAGGAGATTCGCCATCGATATAATTAACAATAGTTCCCAATTGTGTCCCGTTATATAAGTAAGCATTTTCACGACTGACGTATATATCTTTAGCTGTTGCATCCGCGATTATAAAATCGTGTTCAGCATAATCTAGAATTAATTGTGAATAATGCCGATTGTGATCATATGCTCCGCTTTGGGTGAATTTACCTAGTTATTATTCTACCGAGATCTTTAGTGTTTTTATGCGTGGTTTCGCATATGCATGTAAAGATCTCCTCGGATCATTTAACAATGTAGTCTTCGTCGAGATCAGGATAATTTTCCTTGCAATCAATAATTGTATCAAGACACTCATCATTAGGTTGTTGTAACCAAACATAAGTCTGCGCTCGATATAGTAGAATTGTCACACCGGCAATCAGCGATATAAATATGTTAGAATCAATCATATATCGTAATAACTAGGGCATAACCGATTAGCATTTTTCTACCGATTTCCGATTCCGGATTTTGGGCATGAAATTTTTTCCGATTCTGGATAAGATTCGATTAATCGGAAATTCTATATCCGTATTTTGTTTCTAAACAATTTTATCTTCCGTTTCCGGGTTTCTGGTATCTGGTTTTGCCGTGTCTAGCATGTTACTTAGTACTTTACCATATCCGGCTTCATTTCCGGTTTGTCTCACAGCGTGGTTGTGTTGACCATATTGGACTTTTCTGACTTCTTATTTAACTTTATTAACGCACTATCGAATGACACGCAGTGTTAGACACGGTGCTATAGAAATTCAACTTTATTATTTTTATTATTCGAATCGGTCGTTCCTGCCTTGTCCGACTCCGATTAATCGGAAGTTGATACTATCCGGTGGAATCCGATTTTCGGATCAAAAGTCGGTTATGTCCTAGTAATAACACTATTGGTGCCAAGTATTTTTCGGAGAAATGTCTACCAAATCAAACATAACAGCACGGATGGAGTCCTTTAGCAATTTTGAATGATACAACACAAGCGAACCCGGTTAGATAAAAGTCGGGTAATGGTCCATTAATCACAACTCGTGTCATCTCGTTCGTGGATGTCCAAATCGGTTAAAATACCCAGCACATTCTCCATACCCTAGAACATTTCCCGGATAACATGCAACCATATGAACAGAGATAACACTTTTAAAATCATATTTGATATTTCACAATCCGCCGTGTCCGTATTTGACACAACTAGCTTGTTCATTTGAGAGAAATTCAAATCGTATGGTCTTCCGCAGATTTGTCTCTCTGGCGAAATGATCTGCAACTGACGGGACTGTACAACAGATTTTTTTGTAATTGCTCGGTATTATCTCTCGAAAATTTCCCAGCGAGGTTTTTCATTGCGCCATGACGTGATTCTATAATCTATACGATATATTTTAACATTAGCTATTAAAAATTGATACAATTTACATTTTGCGTCTTCAAAACTTTGAAATAACGAAACTGATACAGGATCGCTTTTACTTAACTGGTAAATAAAATCAAATATGGTTCGCCTTCTACGTTAGTCCACGGTAAATTATATTTATTGGAGCTCCGTTTATTTTATATATATCTTTGGATTCGTATAATACTTATCGTTGCTACGGTGTTTGGAAATATTAATGTTTTGTCTAACTCAGCCACAGCTTTCATCGTAGCACCCGTATCCTATACTGATTTAGCCCATTTGTTTATCTTGGTACGTTTTAGATCTATTAGACCGTTTCCACGCATCACATTTGTAAAATGTTCAGTTACTTGCTCAACGAGACCGTTCAAGGATGAAATTTCATCCGTGTTATATTATCAACACTTGGCTTTTCATTTATCAGATAAATTCCATTAACAACCGCTGTCAAAGAATACGCTCGCTCAACTCTCCTGGTCTGGAAACTAGACTCACAATGACATTTTTTTTATTTTATTATTATTATCAGGGTAGTATTTTATCACGAATAATCCGATTTCCTGTTTCTGCTAGTATGATAAATTTTACCCTGACAAAATACTTTCGATGCTCGAGATGCGCGATTATACTCGCTGTACTGTGGACTAAACTCAAATAATCTCCGTTAGGCCCTCGGATAATGCTAATACTTAAAGAGGAGGACAACCGAAACTTCTGCATTTTGATTAATCGCTCTACTTCCTCCGGTAGCAATAACAACTTTATAAGCTATAGAGTTGCATCTCATACCAAACAATATATACGTCTGCTTAAACTGAGTTCAATATCTCATTTATAATATTTCAATTATGTATACAATCGCTATAAACTAGCGACTACTCTTTAAGATAAAAAAATGTATCTCATCATAGATACCGACCAGTGATATATTTGGAAGTAACTAATTTGCGCTAATGGGAATATGAGAGCAAACATAAAATAAGGCAAAAATGATATGCCCAAGTTTTAAGACATAAACAAACTCTTTACAAGCAAGCATGACAAATGAGAATTTACGAGACACAGCAACAAACAGTGACGATAAACAATTACTAAAAGCTGTTATACGTCTAGATATGCATCTGTTTCCAACATATTGACCTGGTACACTATAATTGCTGAACACGCGTATCTTAATCAAATATTGAAAATGTCACTGAAAACTATTTATATCTTATATACTTATATTTATATCCATTAAGGTTAAAATGCACGCTAACATGTACCATCCGAATCAATTATCTTTTAAAACAAAAGTGATGTCTTGCTAAGACGAAGACTTATTTAATTGCTACATTTGGCCTAAGTAACCTTTATATGCTACCATATAATACTATTTTCAAATGTTTTCATCAATACAAAAATAACTTTGGCACATAATATTATATAGTATAATGTCATATAGCGTAACCTAGTGTCATTGGTAGCCACTAAAAATGGTATAATGATCGTAGTCGTCACGCTAACGACGTCAACATCTGACTGATGTAGTCGGTTATGAGTGTTAACATCAGTCAATGGAATGGTGAACGATGTAGACAAATTGTCCCAGATATGCGACAGGTTGTAACGGCCCCCGTCCCTTTTCATCATGTGTTTTGACTCACGGATGTATATCCATTTTTTTTACCTCCATCTCAAACCAGATTAGTTCTTCATCTAAGACTTTTATCGAGTTCCAATTTACAATATGGCCAAGGCATGCATTGTAGATGTGCAGTGAAACTTCTTTGATTTCGCAGAATTTTAACGGAGTGGATATTGGATCAAATGAATAATTCAAACACAATGTGTGAAAGATGAAAATGTATTAACTTAACTAAAAAAAAATATATATGATGTAAAACTACAATGATTATCACATACTCTCAACATGCAATTGATCCAATCACTCTATACTAACATTCACAGATTGAAAAAAAAAAAACAATAATATATCTCTCTGATATACAGCTTCAAGAGACCTCAGTTTCAAATAATGGACCTAATCATCCATCTGTTTACGTGACGCGATGGTGTAGCTCCATAGTCAGCTGTTCCTTCTTTCTAGCTCTCTTTTGAGCAAGCTTTAGTCTTTCCTGGTGCGGAGTTTCGTGGCCCACTTGTCGAGATGCTTCTCTAAGCTCCACGCACCCAGTTAAGCAAGCATGCCATGGCGGGAAGCACCTTACTGACTGGAGGCTGCCCAGCATTAGGCGGGCGGTAGCTGTCCAATGAGACCTGATGATCTCTCCCATCGTCAAAAGTAACCCCTGGCACCAAGTTCTACGCGAATCGAGCTTTGGCTTAGAACCGGTAAACTGCTACTTCTCGTGTTGTGCCGACGTCATACGACGACGCTGTAGTGTCCTCTCCAGTGGAGCTAGGAAGCCGGAGCAGGGTGGTATGGAGAAACAGCTGTTGCCCATGCAGCAGATCAAGCCTCTCCACGCAGCTGGTGGGCCCAAGGGAACGACAAATTTCGATACAGCTTGGCACGAAATGCGTCGCAGGAGTTGGCTGAATGATATTGAGGTCAAGATCAGAACGCTTTAGGGACTCTGTCTCCGGATTTTTGTTAGGGTTCACTCCCTTAGCATTTCACAAGGCAGCAGAGGTTTTGAATCAGAGTCTTCCTTCTCCTAGATGAGCTACCATGCAAGGTTTACGAGTCCCACCTATTCGAAGCAACTGGTTTTAAGGCGCCAGTGGCCCGCATCCACCCCTTCTCCTGTTGGTGGATAATGCGGTCCGCCGGGCTTCAAATATAATCCTGTGCAGGCTCCTTCCGCAGCTGTCTTTATCACAATGTGTTTATGCCTCGTTCACATTAATTTTCCGCCCGATAGCAACCGCCGCAGTTTTAAACGATATGACACTGATCGACATTCCTTCTTGTGCAGCCTCTAATGTTTCACTGGATAATTTGTCTGGCTACTTTCCAACCGATGATGACATTGCAGGAAAATAGTAATATTACATCAAAGATACAAATAAAAAGTAACTAATGATTTTAGTTGAAAGGAATGTTTGTAGGATTCTGACAGATGATGTATTCAGGTTAATTCCTTATGCAACTAGTGGCTTTTATGTTCAAATAACACTGCCACAAACCCCTCCATTTTACATTTAATTTTTACAGGAAATAGATATTTGAATATTTTTCTGTGAAAAGACAGCTGAAATAATCAGTATGTCCCTTATACATAAATACAGTTCATAGTGCTATAACACATTAGCATATTTTTCATTACCCCTCAACCGTCTAGTTTTTTTTAAATATATGTACTTATGTAGCAGACACACATACAGACGTCGGCCAATTCGGCTGCTCATATGCAGCCCAAGTTATGCATTTGATCTTCAGTGCTAGTCTAACTGTACTGTAATAATCAGCTACAAGTCAACCCATTACCAAGCCTAACTTAAAGAAAACGTAAACCACGGTACATATTTAGATTTTGTGTGAATTTATAAATCCTTGGTTTTTGATAATTAGGCTCGTGTCTTCGACCTTAAAATATAGGGTGGTGTCAAACTACGAAAATGTCCACTGAGACCTAGTGTGAGCGTGGTTGTATTCCAATCAAACAAAGTCCCATCGTAGCTGCCGTTACTATACCTGAAACAGCGTCGATTTGCCGCACTATCGTTTCTATCCAGCTAGTGATGGTTTGCTCTTCTCAATTTTCACAGATATTATCGCATTGTCTTCCAATATATTTTCACACAAGTTTTGCTGTGGATCGACTGTATTAACAGGTGAATGCATTCAATAAGTAGTTATAATTTGCGAGCATTAATTGTGCAGCAGTTAGTATTAAGAAAAATGACTTTCCTCCATTAATACTTCTTATTAGTCTACCATTCTCTATAAATTATATTGTGGCGTCCTTGCATAGTAATATAATTGGTATTAAATTGGCTACGATATCGCCCCGACGATACTAACTAAAGAATCGACGGTGGAAAATCAACAGTAAATGATATGTCGCTGTGAGATGAAATGCGATAAGTAATATCTACGGATTTAAACTAAATGTAATGTAATTAAAGGCAACAAATCAGCTCCAAATACAATAGAACCAAGTTTATAAATTTGCAAAATGGCAGATGCTTTATCGATTTCCTATATCATTTGCATATCGAGAATGTCATTTACTGCCGAATCAGGATCATACGGTAGGTTTTATTGTCAAAAGTTAAATTTATCGCGAATAACGTCGAGTTAACGTCGGGGAGTTTTATCAAAACAATATTTGAAGATCGAAAATTCATTAATGACTTTTGAGTCTCTTTTTGGATCACCGATACATATCCGTACATATTGACCAAATCCGGCTGTCAATCAGCTGCCACGTCAGTATATATGTTTGTGCCCAAATCATGTTAGCCTTCCCGGTCGCGCACTGCAACTACCTTGTTGTCTCTCATATTGGATTCTTCCCGATATTTTGTCTCCGGCAAAAGTAACATGATATGCGCACGGAAAGTCCTAGAATCTCTAATTTTACCAGTCTCAGTTAACTCAACAAAATTACCATCGACTGACCTTTATGCGCTAGTGATAATATCGGTGTTTATAAACTGCTGGTTTATCTCGGGTGGCGCAGATGGATCTGTAAAATAATGTACGCTATACACCCGGCTACTTTGTCTGTAAATATCTTCCCTCATAAAATACCAACCCAAATGAATTGCGGAATTGGCATCTACGGTCTTTGCGTGCCCCCTCCGATCTTCGGCCTGCTATATATGTGTTCTAACAATGCTTATACAGTAATTCGATTGCCAGTGAAATCAACGAGGGACTGCAGACAAGAGTCTCCGTGGCCACTCAAAAGCCTGAAAGACACAGGATAGGAGGAGAGATAACTGCCAAACCAGTTTCGTCTGGTATGACATGTGCAAAATACCCAGGTTATAACATATATCTGAATACAATGACTGTGGTCCCAAGACACGACTAGATTACGACTGAGCTCGTCCGATATTCAATACAGTGTCCAGAAATCAGTCATCGACATACCTCGTGATTGTTAAAAACTGCACTCTCTTGAGTATCGTGTTTATGATTTAGCTAGGTGACAAGCAACCGAGCGTGCAACGATCGTGCGCCGATGCTTATTGATTTTGTCAAATACAATTAGTTCATCTACGAGTCGAAATCAATTACGCTGTTTAAAAACGACTTTGATGCATGGTACGTTTGTGCTGTGACGAATGAATTGTCCAGGGCAGTTTAAATAATAAATGCAATTTATTACAGTCCTACTTGTGTTTGGAGTGCGAGTGCAGTACGCGTTCACAAAAGAGTTGATATGCTCTGGTTGGCAAGAAAGGCATTATGGCCGATTCGTTGTCCGGCACCCAATCAAATCCACGAGAATATAATTACAACATGTTGATATTTTGTTACTAAGCTATTACTAAAGCCGCGAATATGCACTGTCTATAGTTGATATGGCCAGTCTCTACAAGAATGCGTCACCGTTGACATTCATAACAGCATCCGAGATCGAAAATACATTTACGTTCATATTCGCGTGTGGATCTTTAGCGTGTAAATTCCACGAACGATTTTATGAACATTATTATGCGTAAGACATACTGATGGAACGCAATGGTTCAAGTGAGAGATTACGAGTTGGGGTAACAAGTCTTCCTGGTGTTTTACCCGAAGTTAATAATAAAAGATACGCGATGACGATCTCGATGAAACCTCTCTGGGAATCCAAAATAATAATAACGCTACTAAGGGGCAACAAAACAGACTAGTCTTAAGCTGAACTAATACTCGCAAATATCTCTCGCTATGATGGTACCTTTGGGGGTGTTAAGAAACACGGAGAATGGGTAGTGAAGGTATTTATTATATTTTATGTCGTTAGTAATTAGTCCAACAAGAATAGTCATACTACAATACTTGCTTTCTGTTGATGTTTGACGAATCTAATAGAGATCTTTGATCCGTTGCGTGAAAACCTGTTTCGCACATAATAGTTGTCGCGAGATTGCAGGTATTCAGTGTTCTTACACACACATCACGTACAGTTACATCGCGTAAGACTTATGATCACTTTCTTTTTCAGCATCAAACACGTTGACAACATGTTGAAGACCTCTGACTAAAGTCCATAACTGTCTTTCAAAACTTTACAGATGCAACACATTACCTTCATTGATGATTGCTTGGAGACGATGAGAACCGCATTCCATGTACATGACATCCACGAAATTAAAAATAACGTTATTGATACATTGATAATTTATCCTTATCATTTACGAGGCTAGCTGGATGTGTGTGCATCTATGCTTAATAAATCTTTTTTGTTTATTGATTTGTATTCCTCTATTTATTATTTAAGTATTTAAATATCTTGTGCTAAAAAAGCTGATTGTTTTGTTTGCGTTTTCAACAAAAAAAGATGTGCTCGTAGAGATGTAAACGTCAGTTTCAATTATTCATTGAAGTTGTAGATTTGTCAGTTCAACTATACATGCAATTACTTAATTAATGACTTTGTCAGAAGAAAATCATTGGTGTACACCAATATCAAGACATTTTAGTAAGTTTTAATGATTTCTAAAGCACTACGTTTGATAATATTTCTCGACAATTTCAATTGTGTTACGCTGATTTATAACATGTTTGGATTCTTATTAAAATATCTTTCAAGTCAGCATTTGGCAAATCATGTAAATACCTTTTGTGAGTTCTATATTCTAGATGACTATTTCTCATCTTTTTGGACCCCAATTAACAAATGCCAAACAAATCTTTTCGGTGTGTAATTAAAAATACCTTGACCTTCATTAAAAAGCGTTACATCCTAATTTAGCAATGTATCATGTCCTCCACGACAAGCAATTGGGTTACCCTTTTGAGTAGCGGCCTCAACAAGTACAATCGTTTTTGTTGTTGTTTGTTCGATAATTTACATTCCGAAGAGTGTCAAACTCTTTGTTTTGTATAGGCACTTAGAATGAAAGTTTGCTGGCGTGGTGTAGATTCTACAATTTTCTCTAGTTTTCCTTGATAGTGAATATTGCGTTTGTAATAGCTGGTCAAACAGTTCACTATGACCTACGAGCATACATTCATAACTAGGGATAGCACATATTGTGGCGTTCTTGGCATTGACACTCAAGTTGGGCTTCACAAAAGTTTGGATGCAGCTGGAGTTAATCACATAGATATGCTTTGTTAATATATATTCGATCTTTTCTATGCTTTCCAAATGACATTCAGCTGGGCTCAAGAGAAAGAATCACAGGGTGCATGAAAGTATTGTCTGTTCATACTGAAAATAGGTTTCTATTACGCAGCCGAAATTGAATCTCAAGCAACGCTTATTGTCTCATTATGATTATGAGAATACGCAGTGTTGTTTTTATTAACATTGCACTAAATCCTTCATTGAGACCTATGAGGCTGATGAGGTACTGGAATAAATCTTCTGGTCTGCAAACAAAATTCCTAACAGATGGTATGAGTTAGGGTGCAGTGGCGTTCAACACCAAAATCGAACTGTAATTGTTCACATACATTTGAGTAACAGGTATCATGAAAAGGCCAAATCGAGCAAACGTCAGTAGTGTATTATGTGACGTGGTGTCTAAATACATGCTCAATTCAAGGTGTGCATAAAGAGATAATTAAATAATTAGTTTAATGCCAATTTTGGAGTCATTCACACGTATTGTGTTCATGTTGTAAGTCGGCAGACGTGTTGTATGTTGTATTTAGATATTATTCGAGTGGAGATACATTTATTTGTACTGTTGGGTGGAAATAGAAAGTGCTCGTTATTTTGACCATCATAGTATTCTGGAACTGCTATTATTTTGCTGGATTTGTGGACAATGACATCGAGAAAACGCCGAAGTTCTTGCAGGAGAGTTACATTTCAGGCTTTGAAATGTATAAGGACATTCATTTATCCATTTAAGACTTTCATAGACCTTTATCAGGACTAGCTTTTGGTTTCGTTCATTCTATTATAATTCCACTCCCAATTTTGTTTATAACTTTGATAAGTAAATTGGTTATAAAGTTCTAAAAAACCTGTTGTTATTATTGCTTCTTTTACTTATCCTTGTGACCATAAATTGGTAACACGTTGTATATAGTTAATTGATAAGAGAGATGACAAGCAATTCCAAGATTATTCTGTTACCGAAAATGTATTGATTGATAGATGGATAGATGGACAAACATGACGTTACCAACTTTAAAACGCTCATGTCAGCGATGATCTATAGTATCTGATGATTAGTACCACTTTGAAAAGGATTAAATACAATAAACCAATGTCAAGACGTGTACTAATAAACCTTTATTACAGAATTAATTAGCTGCGACGTAAACAAATCGGTCTGCTTTAAAACCCAGCTCTGCAATACCTGAAAACAGAAAACAATGCCTGTTTTATTCTCAGTTGTAACAACTACCGATATCCTGGTATGTCTATATATATATAAATTCATCGTTCTTGTAATTAATGGCTTCCACTCCAGGGTTTAGTTCAGTGTTGATACAGGCAACACAATGCATATTGTCCTAATCAAAATGAAACCTAAGCGCTGTTTGAGATAATAGCTCTGCTTCGTAACAGAGACCTATTCTCACTATGAAGAAGCAATACGGTCATGTGCTCTGTGATTCACTCTCAAGCAGAGTTTAATTTCACTTGAAAGGCGTTATTATAACCATTATTATAACATGGCATAACTACTTAAATAAGTCGTGCAGCATGCAAATTTTTGGCGAACCTAAATTGGTTCTTAAATGGCCGAAATGTGCAAATACATGCTATCCCCAACTAAACATTTTCTGCTCCCATGAAAAAATGAACTTAATTTGAACAGCTAATACAAAGTATTCTCTATCAAGGATATACCATAGTCAGATTACTAACACGGAGACTGTGCATTCTACATAATCCAGGCAATATCACGCCTGAAAACGTTCTGTATAACTGCATGTATCGCTCCATGTCGTGCATTATCAATGTATCAATACTACATTGAAAGATCTGCAAGCTATTATTGCTTACCAATATATTTAAATTTCATTTACCTCTGCTCTAAGTTCAATGTCTTTTTTATACTATTTAACCAAAAACACAATATATTTCTTTTTGATAAAGGTCACACATTTTATAAATATGTACTTAGTAAATTTATATTTGGAATTGGTTCTTTGTAGCTGCAAAGACGGAAAAGTAGTCATTACAAAAATATAGCTGCTGATCGGTATTGAATTGACATCGACAAAATAAGAATCCAAACTATATGCAAGTACGTTTGATACAATAGAAATTGTTGAGAAACAACAACAAAATCTGTGCATGAAATATTTCTAAAATTTCATCGAAATATCTTGTTATTTTCGGACTCCAATCGCTTGCCCCTGACACCTTACTTGGTAAACACTTAAATTAATTACTTAATTGCATTTATATATTAACCAACGAATTGATAACTTCAGTAAAGTTAAAAAGATTAATAATTTATATTGATGTTTATACCTATAAGTTCAGGGCTGTTATTTGTGTAAAAGAAATTAATTTTCAACAAAATTTAGGTTTTTCTGACTATATTTTATGCTATCCTGCTTTCAGCCCATTTAACTGTTCTCATATGATTTATAATCATCACAGAAGAGTTCTCACATCTTTGCTAGTCAAGGTTTAACTATTTTACCATATCGAAACTTCAGCGCTTCGATCAGATACTTCAGTACTTTTCTGTGAACATCATTGAGTGAAACTGAATCAAATAGAAATCAAGTTTGTCAAATTTGGACACTTTTCGTGCATAAAAAAGACATGGGACGCAAGCCAATGATATGAATTCCCTTGCCGATCCGCGTTTGCACAAATACATCCTTTAGCTCAAATAACAACATTGGCTTCTCTCTTGTACATTGTTATAATTTAATGTTAACCTTACAACGTATCACTTTGAAGTCAACCGACTCTACCATTTTTGGTGCAATTACACGCCATTGTTTAGTTGGCATTACATATTATTAGATGAAATCATGAAATCAAATAAATATCTTTAGGACAGAGTACATAAATATATGATCGATTCGCGAAGTTGATAATAAGAAAACACATCGGAACCTTGACTTGAGGAGATGCAGTTTCAACGTCAGAAGGCAATAATAGAGAGAGGATAGCGCATAAGGGTCATGTGACCTTATCTACGTTTTATAAAAACTTAGTAAAGCATTCCTTGTAACAGACGGAAGCAGTTACCATTAATATGAATAGTCTTATTAATTCAAGGGGGAATGCGTACTTCCCTAATAAGACTCCGTTTATATAACCAGTGTGGAATTATCCTGTAATGTAATAAACGCTGATATAGTTACCCAGTTTAATAGTTTACATAGGAATTACTTAAGAGTTTTTTCAAACTGAAATATTTAACTTTCTAGAGTCTCTTGCCAGTTTTTTTGTTTTAACTTTTGATGCTAATAAATCAGTAGAAAGTTACCAACAAACAAACCACAGAAGTATCATGCATAATGATGACTCACAAGGTAAAGCCCATGAAATTTCAATAATCCCTATTAGGTAACCCTCTTTCTAAATTACTTTATTATAAATACTGCATCTCCTATTACAGATGCAATGACGAGTAAGACAATAAGCACTGGATAAATTTCCTGTAAAAGAGAACAGATTCAGACAAACGAAAAACAATAATACCAGCTCAGATGGCTTACCTTCATCGCTTAGTTATTATTTGTGCAGTGGCATGTGCCATGGATACAGCGCCAGTGCTGGTTTCGTTCACAGTTGCGTCCTCCGCCACAATCAGAGTTGGATGTGCAAGCTATTTGAATAAGTAAATAAATACAAGCATGCGTACACAAATCTCGAGCTTACATTGTAGATAATGAGAAGAAGTCATTAATGTATCAATCATATTATTTGAAACCAACAACCTGAGTAAATTATTTGAACGATTATATTCAATTGAGACATTATAGCTTTTAACGAATGTGTTTGCATGATGAATTTGTGTTATTCCCTCTTCTTGCTCCCGTCGCAATCACAAGCTCCAGCTTTATCATACTGTTACTAAACTTAAAATTCCAATGTTTGAATCTTGGTCAGTTTACTTCAGATCATTATGGCGTCAGACTGAAGAGATCGTCTTGAGTTTGAGCAAGCAAATGAAAGGAGATACTTTGAGTCCCCGTAAATTATATTATATGGAATGTGATAGGATTAAAAGTGATTCGAAAACGGATTATATATATATATATATATATATATATATATATATATATATATATATATATATATATATATATATATATATGTTCATCCTTTGTTCAAGAAAGAATCAATATAATCTAAATACATTGTAATGCATTTTTAAAAATACAAAACATACTTAAAGTATGAATGGTATAATTCTTTCACATTAAAAGAGAGTCTGGTTAATATTATATAATGTATGACTCTGAACTCCATAACTCTGTTTAGTTAGCGGTAAAATTAAGTTGTTTTTTAACAACCAAAGTTATTATGTTGTTGTATATTTTTGGTAGAAAAGACATAATCCGGTATCAAAAATTTGCGGGTTATAGGCGAATAAGTGTTTTGTTACTTGTTATGCCGAAGGAATTAATAAATAATAACCTTTGCATCCTAGCTTTCAAACCTCTGTCATATTTACTGCTTGCCGCCATAACAAATGCTAGTCAGTGTGCTTACATAAACAGAACACACGCAGCTATATAATAGAAGTGTTGCGAGTACTAATGTCCTGCGCAACTAGAGGGCAGCAAACATCTTGAATCTTTATGAATTCAATAACTATCATACATAACTTTGTTTTTTGTTAACGTTGTGACAAATCACTTTAAATGATCGTGGCTTAGTGACAGTGAGAGCAGCGTCACCTATACATGTAATGTACTTTTTCATCTGACTCGATGTTCTTATTTATCAATCCATTTGCAATTTTGTATGTATATTATGATAAGGCTGGTGTTCAAGAACCGCATATGTAAAATATTTGAAGCATTAGTAACCTAGACACATTATTAGTCATTAATGTTTTTGATATTTGTAATGTGTTACACAAGATTCATTATGATATTTTTGTGATATTCATTTATTTTCTATCTTTCGTTAATGCTAATCTGCATATCTCTTTAATATGGTGATTTATGTTAGAAATATCTTTGCCACATTAAGGTTGATTGTAGAGAGAGAGAGAGAGAGAGAGAGAGAGAGAGAGAGAGAGAGAGAGAGAGAGACAGACAGAGAGAGAGATAGATAGATAACCAAGCGAAACTCGAAATAATTACCTAATTTATAACAGTAAAATATTATTTGTATAACATATATCGAAAAAGTTATCTGGTTAGTATTTCGCTTTCCTTATTCCCCCTCATTAGTACTGTACTCAAATATAAACTTTATCAATCGCAATAATCATAGCTGGAAAAAAAAGTATATATGTATAGACTTGGATACATTATATTCATAGTGAAGCTATTTTGAGCCGATCTATATAGTTCTTGGAGATATAAAGCAATGAACAGGTTAATAAGAACTAATGCTTACCGTGCGAACCACCTTCAGTATGGGTACATGTGCAGAGGTTGTCCACACAACCAAGAACCCATTCATTTCCGGTGCATGTTGTCAATGTACAGTCAGTGACATGTCCAGATGGACAGTTCTCTCCCTTTACGTACACTGTAATATAAATACAGTACTGCACATTTTAAAGTGCGTAGAATTTTCAACAAAACTGCTACTTTATAGAAAATAAATCTTAATAACAAAGTGGTTCATGACCACAATGCACTTTGCAGGTTATGAAATTCATACTGTAAAATAAGTGCTGTCGCCATATAATGAAGTAGCTTCAATACTAAAGAGAATCACTTCACTGGAATTTTATTCTTATGAAGGATGAACCAACACCTTATTTATAATGAAAATATATTCATCGATATTGTTTTACATATATTTGAGTTTTAATGCAGACACTAAGATATCTGTCTATGTTAGCTATGTGTTATTTTAGAAGAATCTGGATAGAGGCAGTATAAAATTCCTAAAATGAAGATATTTTTCAGAAATGTAACATATGTTGTATTAGAGTTAATAAAACAATCTGGATACAAAATAATAAACGATCTATTAAGCCAGTTTATCTGTGTTGATAGTCTTTAAATCCGTTCATCGTCCACTACGAAAATTATATTCAACTATTTATATTTATTCTAGTTTTTAGAACAATCAATTATCATGTGTGCGTAATAGTGATTGCAGCAGTTCATATCTGGATCAAGTGAAATCTCTCTCTCTCTCTCTCTCTCTCTCTCTCTCTCTCTCTCTCTCTCTCTCTCTCTCTCTCTCTCTCTCTCAGTTTTAGAGTAGCATATGGTATAGAACCTTATAAATTCCATACAACGTATATAGAGACCATTGCTATCGGATTGTTTGTGTTGTAAATCTGAATGTCACTTACAAATCAAACACCTTCAATGTGGAAGAAGTAAAAGTTCAATTAGGAAAAAAAATAATATCTAAACATAAACTGTTCTGTATCATGAATTTAAAATAACCCAGTCTTATATGTATGTAAAATTAAGTTTGTTTTGAGTAACTGTACAAATTGCCATACCACTTAAATGTATTCAAATAAAATACACTTTCATCCATATGATTATATATATATATATATATATATATATATATATATATATATATATATATATATATATATATATATATATATATATATATATATCGCTAGCTCATAGGATAACTAGATAGGTATACGTTATCTAACTTCATAACGAAAACGAGATACACTTAACTAAAACTATTATATTGCAGCTGACAATTATTGTATTTAGGAAAACAAGTATAATAATGTGCCTAAAGTTAGAACGAAGCTTTCCTGGAGTATAACGTTGACATTAGCTCAGATGAGAATAAATTACTGTATCGTTAAGGGCTGATCATATTCACATCATATTTACAATACACGCCTCTTTGCTTCCAAGATCAATAAATATATCTGTGTGTGTGTGTGTGTGTGTGTGTGTGTGTGTGTGTGTGTGTGTTTAACAAAAGACGTAATGCGAAACCTAACATCCTAAAGGCAGGATCTTGACACAATAATTGCACTAGAAAAGAAAGATATTTGATAGAAAAAATACGGAAACATGTAACTTACCGATTGCAACAACGAGAGCGAGAAGGCACAGACAGGTCTTCATTCTGATGTCGAATGTACACATTTCAAATTGGCTGATACTTATATATCTTCTACCTGACCTCCAGGAGCACGATCAGAGCAAATCGTGAGCAGAGCTGCCCCAAATACGCTCTTTATCACCCATAGTCCACATGATGGAATAATAGCTTTAGTCATTCCTCCATTACCCATCTTAATTCATTTTGTGTGAAGAAAATGTCAAGTGTGAAGAATGTCATGTTATATACTCAAACACACTGCGCACATACATACACACTTACATATATATATATATATATATATATATATATATATATATATATATATATATATATATATATATATATATATATATATATATATAATGACGAAATAGTAACTATGATAATGTTGAAAATTTTTATTTTGTGAAATAAAATAATTTAAAATTTTGCTTCGCTATTTTATTTCGATTTATCAGAAGCAACCATTTGGACTGAATGAAGTAAACCTATTCCAGTTTTAACATTATAGCTTAATCTACGTCCGCGCAGAGACAATATCAACATATATGTAGGAACATATGTCAAGTCACTTGTCAATCACCATCAGCATATGTCAAGGAATCTTGGATTTGAATGTGTGTTTTGACATTACTGTTCGCATTGCAAACATGAACAAACATAGTGTAGTGTTCGCCATAAACACCGAAAATTGCATTATGTTACAAGATCATGTACATTATAGGCATAACCTATTTAGTAAGTTTAATGTACATTATAGGCACAACAAATTTATTAATTTTAATTTACATTATAGGCAAAACCTATTTTATAATTTTAATTTACATTATAGGCATAACCTATTTAGTAAATTTAAGGTACATTATAGGCATAACCTATTTAGTAATTTTAATGTACATTATAGGCATAACCTATTTGGTAAGTTTAATGTACAATATAGGCATAACCTATTTAGTAAGTTTAATGTACATTATAGGCACAACAAATTTAGTAATTTTAATTTACATTATAGGCAAAACCTATTTTATAATTTTAATTTACATTATAGGCATAACCCTTTTGGTAAGTTGAATGTACAATATAGGCATAACCTATTTAGTACGTTTAATGTACAATATAGGCATAACCAATTTAGTAAGTTTAATGTTAAATATATGCATATTCTATTTAGTATGTTTAACGTACAATATAGGCATTACCTATTTAGTAAATTTAAGGTACATTATAGGCATAACCAATTTAGTAAGTTTAATGTACATTATAGGCATAACCTATTTAGCAAGTTTAATGTACATTATAGGCATAACCTATTTAGTAAATTTAATGTACATTATAGGCATAACATATTTAGTAAGTTTAATGTACAGTTTAGGCATACCTATTTAGTAAATTTAAGGTACATTATAGGCATAACCTATTTAGTAAGTTTAATGTACATTATAGGCATAACCTATTTAGTAAATTTAATGTACATTATAGGCATAACCTATTTAGCAAGTTTAACGTACAATATAGGCATAAACTATTTAGTAAATTTAAGGTACATTATAGGCATAACCAATTGAGTAAGTTTAATGTACATTATAGGCATAACCTATTTAGTAAGTTTAATGTACATTATAGGCATAACCTATTTAGTAAATTTAATGTACATTATAGGCATAACCTATTTAGTAAAATTAATGTACAGTATAGGCATAACCTATTCAGTAAATTTAAGGTACATTATAGGCATAACCTATTTAGTAAATTTAATGTACATTATAGGCATAACCTATTTAGTAAATTTAATGCACATTATAGGCATAAACTATTTAGTAAGTTTAATGTACATTATAGGCATAACCAATTTAGTAAATTTAATGTACATTATAGGCATAACCTATTTAGTAAGTTTAATGTACATTAGAGGCATAACCTATTAGTAAAATTAATGTACATTATAGGCATAACCTATTTAGTAAATTTAATGTACATTACAGGCATAACCTATTTAGTAAATTTAATGTACATTATAGGCATAACCTATTTAGTAAATTTAAGGTACATTATAGGCATAACCTATTTAGTAAATTTAATATACATTATAGGCATAACCTATTTAGTAAATTTAATGCACATTATAGGCATAACCTATTTATTAAGTTTAATGTACATTATAGGCATAACCAATTTAGTAAATTTAATGTACATTATAGGCATAACCTATTTAGTAAGTTTAATGTACATTAGAGGCATAACCTATTAGTAAATTTAATGTACATTATAGGCATAACCTATTTAGTAAGTTTAATGTACATTATAGACATAACCTATTTAGTAAATTTAATGTACATTATAGGCATAACCTATTTAGTAAATTTAAGGTACATTATAGGCATAACCTATTTAGTAAGTTTAATGTACATTATAGGCATAACCTATTTAGTAAATTTAATGTACATTATAGGCATAACCTATTTAGTAAATTTAAGGTACAATATAGGCATAACCTATTTAGAAAATTTAATGTATATTATAGGCATAATTTATTTAGTAAATTTAATTTACATTATAGGCATAACATATTTAGTAAGTTTAATGTACAGTATAGGTATAACCTATTTAGTAAATTTAATGTACATTATAGGCATAACCTATTTAGTAAATTTAATGTACATTATAGGCATAACCAATTTTATAATTTTAATTTACATTATGGGCATAACCAATTTAGTAAGTTTAATATATATTATAGGCATAACCAATTTAGTAAGTTTAATGTACATTATAGGCATCACCAATTTAGCAAGTTTAATGTACATTATAGGCATAACCTGTCTGATAAATTTAAGGTACATTATAGGCACAATCAATTTAGTAAGTTTGACGTACAATATAGGCATAACCTATTTAGTAAGTTTAATGTACATTATAGGCATAACCTATTAGTAAATTTAATGTACATTATAGGCATAACCTATTTAGTAAATTTAAGGTACATTATAGGCACAACCAATTTAGTAAGTTTAACGTACAATATAGGCAGAATCTATTTAGTAAGTTTAATGTACATTATAGGCATAACCAATTTAGTAAGTTTAACGTACAATATAAGCATAACCAATTTAGTAAGTTTAATGAACTTTATAGGCATAACCAATTTAGCAAATTTAATGTACATTATAGGCATAGCCTATTTAGTAAATTTAAGGTACATTATAGGCACAACCTATTTAGTAAATTTAATGTACATTATAGGCATAGCCTATTTAGTAAATTTAAGGTACATTATAGGCACAACCAATTTAGTAAGTTTAATGTACATTATAGGCATAGCCTATTTAGTAATTTTAAGGTACATTATAGGCACAACCAATTTAGTAAATTTAATGTACATTATAGGCATAGCCTATTTAGTAAATTTAAGGTAAATTATAGGCACAACCAATTTAGTAAGTTTAACGTACAATATTGGCATAACCTATTTAGTAAATTTAATGTACATTATAGGCATAACCTATTTAGTAAATTTAATGTACATTATAGGCATTACCTATTTAGTAAATTTAAGGTACATTATAGGCATAACCAATTTAGTTTCTTTAATGTACATTATAGGCATAACCTATTTAGTAAATTTAACGTACATTATAAGCATAGCTTATTTAGTAAATTTAATGTACATTATAGACATTACCTATTTAGTAAGTTTGAAGTACATTATAGGCATTACCAATTTAGTAAGTTTAATGTACAATATACGCATAACCAATTTAGTAAGTTTAATATATAATATATGCATATTCTATTTAGCATGTTTAACGTACAATATAGGCACAACCTATTTAGTAAATTTAAGGTACAATATAGGCATAACCAATTTAGTAAGTTTAATGTTTAATATATGCATATTCTATTTAGTATGTTTAACGTACAATATCGGAATAACCTATTTAGTAAATTTAAGGTACATTATAGGCATAACCTATTTAGTAAATTTAATGTACATTATAGGCATAACCCTTTTAGTAAGTTTAATTAACATTATAGGCAAAGCCTATTTAGTAAGTTTAATGTACAATATAGGCATAACCGATTAAGTAAGTTTAATGTTTAATATATGCATATTATATTTAGTATGTTTAACGTAAAATATAGGCCTAACCTATTTAGTAAATTTAAGGTACATTAAAGGCATAACATATTTGGTAAATTTAAGGTACATTATAGGCATAACCTATTTAGTAAATTTAAGGTACATTATAGGCATAGCCCTTTTAGTAAGTTTAATTTGCATTATAGGCAAAACCTATTTAGTAAGTTTAATGAACAAAATAGGCATAACCAATTTAGGAAGTTTAATGTTTGATATATGCATATTCTATTTAGTATGTTTAACGTACAATATAGGCATAACCTATTTAGTAAATATAAGGTAAATTATAGGCATAACCAATTTAGTAAATGTAAGGTACATTATAGGCATAAGCTATTTAGTAAATTTAATGTACATTATACGCGTAACCCTTTTGGTAAGTTTAATGTACAATATAGGCATAACCTATATATTAAGTTTAATGTGCATTATAGGCATAACCCTTTTGGTAAGTTTAATGTACATTATAGGCATAACCCTTTTAGTAAATTTAAGGTGCATTATAGTCATTACCTATTTAGTAAGTTCAATGTACAGTTTAGGCATAACCTATTTAGTAAATTTAATGTACATTATAGGCAT
This sequence comes from Unio delphinus, assembly GCA_029339505.1. Lineage (NCBI taxonomy): Eukaryota > Metazoa > Mollusca > Bivalvia > Unionida > Unionidae > Unio > Unio delphinus. The sequence goes on from JAQISU010000049.1 coordinate 1,938,834, forward strand.
AACCTATTTAGTAACTTTAATGTACATTATAGGCATAACCTATTTAGTAAGTTTAATGTACATTATAGGCATAACCTATTTAGTAAATTTAATGTACATTATAGGCATAACCTATTTAGTAAGTTTAATGTACAGTATAGGCATAACCTTTTTAGTAAATTTAAGGTTCACTATAGGCACAACCTATTTGGTAAGTTTAATGTACATTATAGGCATAAACTATTTAGTAAATTTAATGTACATTATAGGCATAACCTATTTAGTAAATTTAATGTACATTATAGCCATAACCTATTTAGTAAGTTTAATGTACAGTATAGGCATAACCTATTTAAAAAATTTAATGTAAATTATAGGCATAACCTATTTAGTAAATTTAATGTACATTACAGGCATAACCTATTTAGTAAGTTTAATGTACATTATAGGCATAACCTATTTAGTAAATTTAATGTACATTATAGGCATAACGTATTTAGTAAATTTAAGGTACATTATAGGCATAACCTATTTAGTAAGTCTAATGTACAGTATAGGCATAACCTATTTAGTAAGTTTAATGTACAGTATAGGCATGACCTATTTAGTACATTTAATGTACATTATAAGCATAACCTATTTAGTAAATTTAATGTACATTATAGGCATAACCTATTTTATAATTTTAATTTACATTATGGGCATAACCAATTAAGTAAGTTTAATATACATTATAGGCATAACCTATTTAGAAAATTTAAGGTACATTATAGGCATAACCTATTTAGTAAATTTAAGGTACATTATAGGCACAACCTATTTAGTAAGTTTAATGTACATTATAGGCATAACCTATTTAGTAAATTTAATGTACATTATAGGCATAACCTACTTAGTAAATTTAATGTACATTATAGGCATAACCTATTTAGTAAATTTAATGTACATTATAGGCATAACCTATTTAGTAAGTTTAATGTACAGTATAGGTATAACCTTTTTAGTAAATTTAAGGTACATTATAGGCACAACCTATTTAGTAAGTTTAATGTACATTATAGGCATAACCTATATAGTAAATTTAATGTACATTATAGGCATAACCTATTTAGTAAATTTAATGTACATTATAGGCATAACCTATTTAGTAAATTTAATGTACAGTATAGGCATAACCTATTTAGTAAATTTAATGTTCATTATAGGCATAACCTATTTAGTAAATTTAATGTACATTATAGGCATAACCTATTTAGTAAGTTTAAGGTACACTATAGGCATAACCTATTTAGTAAATTTAATGTACATTATAGGCATAATGTATTTAGTAAATTTAAGGTACATTATAGGCATAACCTATTTGGTAAGTTTAATTTACATTATAGGCATAACCAATTTAGTAAGTTTAATGTACAGTATAGGCATAACCTATTTAGTAAATTTAATGTACATTATAGGCATAACCTATTTAGTAAGTTTAATGTACATTATAGGCATAACCTATTTTATAATTTTAATTTACATTATGGGCATAACCAATTTAGTAAGTTTAATATACATTATAGGCATAACCTCTTTAGTAAATTTAAGGTACATTATAGGCATAACCTATTTAGTAAGTTTAATGTACATTATAGGCGTAACCTATTTAGTAAATTTAATGTACATTATAGGCATAACCTATTTAGTAAATTTAATGTACATTATAGACATAACCTATTTAGTAAATTTAATGTACATTATAGGCATAACCTATTTAGTAAATTTAAGGTACATTATAGGCATAACCTATTTAGTAAGTTTAATGTTTAGCATAGGCATAACCTATTTAGTAAATTTAATGTAAATTATAGGCATAACCTATTTAGTAAATTTAATGTACATTATAGCATAACCTATTTAGTAAGTTTAATGTACATTATAGGCATAACCTATTTAGTAAATTTAAGGTACATTATAGGCATAACCTATTTAGTAAGTTTAATGTACAGTATAGGCATAACCTATTTAGTAAGTTTAATGTACAGTATAGGCATAACCTATTTAGTAAATTTAATGTACATTATAGGCATAACTTATATTGAAAATTTAATGTACATTATAGGCATAACCTATTTTAAAATTTTAACTTAGATTATAGGCATAACCAATTTAGTAAGTTTAATGTACATTATAGGCATAACCAATTTAGTAAGTTTAATGTACATTATAGGCATAGCCAATTTAGTAAGTTTAATGTACATTATAGGCATAACCTATTTAGTAAATTTAAGGTACATTATAGGCACAACCAATTTAGAAAGTTTAACGTACAATATAGGCATAACCTTTTTTATAATTTTAATTTAGATTATAGGCATAACCAATTTAGTAAGTTTAACGTACAATATAGGCATAACCTATTTAGAAAGTTTAATGTACAATATAGGCATAACTATTTAGTAAATTTAATGTACATTATAGGCATAACCAATTTAGTAAGTTTAATGTATATTATAGGCATAACCTATTTAGTAAATTTAAGGTACATAATAGGCAGAACCGATTTAGTAAGTTTAACGTACGATATAGGCAGAACCTATTTAGTAAGTTTAATGTACATTATAGGCATAACCAATTTAGTAAGTTTAACCTTCAATATAGGCAAAACGAATTTAGTAAGTTTAATGTAAATTATAGACATAACCAATTTAGAAAATTTAATGTACATTATAGGCTTAACCAATTTAGTAAATCTAATGTACATTATAGGCATAACCTATTTAGTAAATTTAAGGTACATTATAGGCACAACCAATTTAGTAAGTTTAACGTACAATATAGGCATAACCTATTTAGTAAGTTTAATGTACATTATAGGCATAACCAATTTAGTTAGTTTAACGTACAATATAGGCATAACCTATTTAGTAAATATAATGTACATTATAGGCATAACCTATTTAGTAAATTTAATGTACATTATAGGCATTACCTATTTAGTGAATTTAAGGTACATTATAGGCATAACCAATTTAGTATGTTTAACGTACATTATAGGCATAACCTATTTAGTAAATTTAATTTACATTATAGGCATAACCTATTTATTAAATTTAAGGTACATTATAAGCATTACCTATTTAGTAAATTTAATGTACATTATAGGCATAACCTATTTAGTAAATTTAAGGTACATTATAGGCATAACCTATCTAGTAAATTTAAGGTACATTATAGGCATAACCTATTTAGTAAATTTAATGTACATTATAGGCATTACCTATTTAGTAAGTTTAATGTACATTATAGGCATAACCTATTTAGTAAATTAAATGTACATTATATGCATAACCCTTTTAGTAAGTTTAATTTACGTTATAGGCAAAACCTATTTAGTATGTTTAATGTACAATATAGGCATAACCAATTTAGTAAGCTTAATGTTTAATATATGCATCTTCTATATAGTATGTTTAACGTACAATATAGGCATAACCTATTTAGTAAATTTAAGGTACATTATAGGCATAACCTATTTAGTAAATTTAAGGTACATTATAGGCATAAGCCTTTTAGTAAATTTAATTTACATTATAAGCAAAACAAATTTAGTAAGTTTAATGTACAATATAGGCATAACCAATTTAGTAAGTTTAATGTTTGATATATGCGTATTCTATTTAGTATGTTTAACGTACAATATAGGCATAACCTATTTAGTAAATTTAAGGTACATTATAGGCACAACCTTTTTAGTAAATGTAAGGTACATTATAGGCATAACCTATTTAGTAAATTTAATGTACATTATAGGCATAACCCTTTTGGTAAGTTTAATGTACAATATAGACATAACCTATTTATTAAGTTTAATGTGCATTATAGGCATAACCCTTTTGGGAAGTTTAATGTACAATATAGGCATAACCTATTTAGTAAGTTTAATGTACACTATAGGCAAAACCCTTTTAGTAAATTTAAGGTACATTATAGGCATTACCTATTTAGTAAGTTTAATGTACATTATAGGCATAACCCTTTTGGTAAGTTTAATGTACAATATAGGCATAAATTTTTTAGTTCGTTTAATGTACATTATAGGCATAACCTATTTAGTAAATTTAATGTACATTATAGGCATTACCTATTTAGTAAATTTAACGTACATTATAGGCATTACCTATTTAGTAAATTTAAGGTACATTATAGGCATAACCTATTTAGTAAATTTAAGGTACATTATAGGCATTACCTATTTAGTCATTTTAAGGTACATTATAGGCATTACCTATTTAGTAAATTTAAGGTACATTATAGGCATTACCTATTTAGTAAACTTAAGGTACATTATAGGCATAACCCTTTTATTAAATTTAAGGTACATTATAGGCATAACCAATTTAGTAAGTTTAATGTACATTATTGGCATAACCCTTTTGGTAAGTTTAATGTACAGTATTGGCATAACCTATTTAGTACGTTTAATGTACATTATAGGCATAACCCTTTTGATAAGTTTAATGTACAATATAGGCATAACCTATTTAGTAAATTTAATGTACATTATAGGCATAACCCTTTTGATTAGTTTAATGTACAATATTGGCATAACCTATTTAGTAAATTTAATGTACATTGTAGGCATTACCTATTTAGTAAATTTAATTTACATGATAGGCATAAACTATTTAGTAAGTTTAATGTACATTATAGGCATAACCAATTTAGTAAGTTTAATGTACATTATAGGCATAACCTACTAAGTAAATTTAATGTACACTATAGGCATAACCAATTTAGTAAGTTTAATGTACATTATAGGCATAACCTACTAAGTAAATTTAAGGTACATTATAGGCACAACCAATTTAGTAAGTTTAACGTACAATATAGGCATAACCAATTTAGTAAGTTTAATTTACATTATAGGCATAACCTATTCAGTAAGTTTAATGTAGAGTATAGGCATAACCTATTTAGTAAATTTAATGTACATTATAGGCATAACTTATTTAAAAATTTAATGTACATTATAGGCATAACCTATTTTATAATTTTAATTTACATTATAGGCATAACCAATTTAGTAAGTTTAATGTACATTATAGGCATAACCTATTTAGTAAGTTTATTGTACATTATAGGCATAACCAATTTAGTAAGTTTAATGTACATTATAGGCATAACCAACTATGTAAATTTAAGGTACATTAGAGGCACAACCAATTTAGTAAGTTTAACGTACAATATAAACATAACCAATTTAGTAAGTTTAATGTACATTATAGGCATAACCAATTAAGCAAATTTAATGTACATTATAGGCATAACCAATTTAGTAAATTTAATGTACATGATAGGCATAACCTATTTAGTAAATTTAAGGTACATTATAGGCACAACAAATTTAGTAAGTTTAACGTACAATATAGGCATAACCTATTTAGTAAGTTTAATGTACATGATAGGCATAACCAATTTAGGAAGTTTAACGTACAATATAGGCATAACCTATTTAGTAAATTTAATGTACATTATAGGCATAACCTATTTGGTAAATTTAATGTACATTATAGGCATTACCTATTTAGTAAATTTAAGGCACATTATAGGCATAACCAATTTAGTATGTTTAACGTACATTATAGGCATAACCTATTTAGTAAATTTAAGGTACATTATAGGCATAACCTATTTAGTAAATTTAATGTCCATTATAGGCATTACCTATTTAGTAAATATAATGTACATTATAGGCATAACCTATTTAGTAAATTTAAGGTACATTATAGGAATAACCTATTTAGTAAATTTAAGGTAAATTATAGGCATAACCTATTTAGTAACTTTAATGTACATTATAGGCATTACCTATTTAGTAAGTTTAATGTACATTATAGCATAACCTATTTAGTAAGTTTAATGTACATTATAGGCATAACCTATTTAGTAAATTTAATGTACATTATAGGCATAACACTTTTAGTAAGTTTAATTTACATTATAGGCAAAACCTATTTAGTAAGTTTAATGTACAATATAGGCATAACGAATTTAGTAAGTTTAATGTACAATATAGGCATAACCTATTTAGTAAATTTAATGTACATTATAGGCATGACCCTTTTGATTAGTTTAATGTACAATATTGGCATAACCTATTTAGTAAATTTAATGTACATTATAGGCATAAACTATTTAGTAAGTTTAATGTACATTATAGGCATAACCTACTAAGTAAATTTAATGTACATTATAGGCATAACCAATTTAGTAAGTTTAATGTACATTATAGGCATAACCTACTAAGTAAATTTAAGGTACATTATAGGCACAACCAATTTAGTAAGTTTAACGTACAATATAGGCATAACCAATTTAGTAAGTTTAATGTACATTATAGGCATAACCTATTCAGTAAGTTTAATGTAGAGTATAGGCATAACCTATTTAGTATATTTAATGTACAATATAGGCATAACTTATTTGGAAAATTTAATGTACATTATAGGCATAACCTATTTTATAAATTTAATTTACATTATAGGCATAACCTATTCAGTAAGTTTAATGTAGAGTATAGGTATAACCTATTTAGTAAATTTAATGTACATTATAGGCATAACTTATTTAGAAAATTTAATGTACATTATAGGCATAACCTATTTTATAATCTTAATTTACATTATAGGCATAACCAATTTAGTAAGTTTAATGTACATTATAGGCATAACCTATTTAGTAAGTTTAATGTACATTATAGGCATAACCAATTTAGTAAGTTTAATGTACATTATAGGCATAACCAACTATGTAAATTTAAGGTACATTAGAGGCACAACCAATTTAGTAAGTTTAACGTACAATATAGGCATAACCAATTTAGTAAGTTTAATGTACATTATAGGCATAACCAATTAAGCAAATTTAATGTACATTATAGGCATAACTAATTTAGTAAATTTAATGTACATGATAGGCATAACCTATTTAGTAAATTTAAGGTACATTATAGGCACAACCAATTTAGTAAGTTTAACGTACAATATAGGCATTACCTATTTAGTAAGTTTAATGTACATAATAGGCATAACCAATTTAGGAAGTTTAACGTACAATATAGGCATAACCTATTTGGTAAATTTAATGTACATTATAGGCATAACCTATTTGGTAAATTTAATGTACATTATAGGCATTACCTATTTAGTAAATTTAAGGCACATTATAGGCATAACCAATTTAGTATGTTTAACGTACATTATAGGCATAACCTATTTAGTAAATTTAAGGTACATTATAGGCATAACCTATTTAGTAAATTTAATGTACATTATAGGCATTACCTATTTAGTAAATTTAATGTACATTATAGGCATAACCTATTTATTAAATTTAAGGTACATTATAGGCATAACCTATTTAGTAAATTTAAGGTAAATTATAGGCATAACCTATTTAGTAACTTTAATGTACATTATAGGCATTACCTATTTAGTAAGTTTAATGTACATTATAGGCATAACCTATTTAGTAAATTTAATGTACATTATAGGCATAACCTATTTAGTAAATTTAATGTACATTATAGGCATAACACTTTTAGTAAGTTTAATTTACATTATAGGCAAAACCTATTTAGTAAGTTTAATGTACAATATAGGCATAACGAATTTAGTAAGTTTAATGTTTAATATATGCATATTCTATTTAGTATGTTTAACGTACAATATAGGCATAACCTATTTAGTAAATTTAAGGTACATTATAGGCATAACCTTTTTAGTAAATTTAAGGTACATTATAGGCATAACCCTTTTAGTAAATTTAATTTACATTATAAGCAAAACCTACTTAGTAAGTTTAATGTACAATATAGGCATAACCAATTTAGAAAGTTTAATGTTTGATATATGCATATTCTATTTAGCATGTTTAACGTACAATATAGTCATAACCTATTTAATAAATTTAAGGTACATTTTAGGCATAACCTATTTAGCAAATGTAAGGTACATTATAGGCATAACCTATTTAGTAAATTTAATGTACATTATAGGCATCACCCTTTTGGTAAGTTTAATGTACAATATAGACATAACCTAATTATTAAGTTTAATGTGCATTATAGGCATAACCCTTTTGGTAAGTTTAATGTACAATATAGGCATAACCTATTTAGCAAGTTTAATGTACACTATAGGCATAACCCTTTTAGTAAATTTAAGGTACATTATAGGCATTCCCTATTTAGTAAATTTAATGTACATTATAGGCATGACCCTTTTGGTAAGTTTAATGTACAATATAGGCATAACATATTTATTACGTTTAATGTACAATATAGGCATAATCTATTTAGTAAATTTAATGTACATTATAGGCATTACCTATTTAGTAAATTTAAGGTACATTATAGGCATTACCTATTTAGTAAGTTTAATTTACAATATAGGCATAACCTATTTAGTACGTTTAATGTACAATATAGGCATAACCTATTTAGTAAATTTAATGTACATTATTGGCATTACCTATTTAGTAAATTTAAGGTACATTATAGTCATTACCTATTTAGTAAATTTTAGGTACATTATAGGCATAACCTATTTAGTAAATATAAGGTACATTATAGGCATCACCTTTTTAGTAAATATAAGGTATATTATAGGCATAACCAATTTAGTAAGTTTAATGTTTAATATATGCATATTCTATTTAGTATGTTTAACGTACAATATTGGCATAACCTATTTAGTAAATTTAAGGTACAATATAGGCATAACCAATTTAGTAAGTTTAATGTTTAATATATGCATATTCAATTTAGTATGTTTAACGTACAATATAGGCATAACCTATTTAGTACGTTTAATGTACAATATAGGCATAACCTATTTAGTAAATTTAAGGTATATTATAGGCATTACCTATTTAGTAAATTTAAGGTACATTATAGGCATTACCTATTTAGTAAATTTAAGGTACATTACAGGCATTACCAATTTAGTAAGTTTAATGTACATTATAGGCATAACCTATTTAGTAAGTTTAATGTACATTATAGGCATAACCCTTTTAGTAAATTTAAGGTACATTATAGGCATTACCAATTTAGTAAGTTTAATGTACATTATTGGCATAACCCTTTTGGTAAGTTTAATGTACAATATAGGCATAACCTATTTAGTACGTTTAATGTACATTATAGGCATAACCCTTTTCATAAGTTTAATGTACAATATAGGTAAGTTTAATGTACATTATAGGCATAACCCTTTTAGTAAATTTAAGGTACATTATAGGCATTACCAATTTAGTAAGTTTAATGTACATTATTGGCATAACCCTTTTGGTAAGTTTAATGTACAATATAGGCATAACCTATTTAGCACGTTTAATGTACATTATAGGCATAACCCTTTTCATAAGTTTAATGCACAATATAGGCATAACCTATTTAGTAAATTTAATGTACATTATAGGCATTACCTATTTTGTAAATTTAAGGTACATTATAGGCATTACCTATTTAGAAAAAATTAAGGTACATTATAGGCGTAACCTATTTAGTAAATTTAAAGTACATTATAGGCATTACTTATTTAGTAAATTTAAGGTCCATTATTTGCATTACCTATTTAGTAAATTTAATTTACATTATAGGCATAAACTATTTAGTAAGTTTAATGTACAGTATAGGCATAACCTATTTAGTAAATTTAATGTACATTATAGGCATAACCTATTTAGTAAGTTTAATGTACATTATAGGCATAACAAATTTAGTAAGTTTAATGTACATTATAGGCATAACCTTTTTAGTAAATTTAATGTACGTTATAGGCATAACCTATTTAGTAAGTTTTATGTTCAGTATAGGCATAACCTATTTAGTAAATTTAAGGTACATTATGGGCATAACCTATTTAGTAAATTTAATGTACATTATATGCATAACCTATTTAGTAAATTTAATGTACATTATAGAAACAACCTATTTAGTATATTTAATGTACATTATAGGCATAACCTATTTAGTAAGTTTAATGTACAGTATAGGCATAACCTTTTTAGTAAATTTAAGGTACATTATAGGCGTAACCTATTTAGTAAGTTTAATGTACATTATAGGCATAACCTATTTAGACAATTTAATATACATTATAGGCATAACCTATTTACTAAATTTCATCTACATTATAGGCATAACCTATTTAGTAAGTTTAACGTACAGTATAGGCATAACCTATTTAGTAAATTTAATGTACATTATAGGCATAACCTATTTAGTAAATTTAATGTACATTATAGGCATAACCTATTTAGTAAGTTTAATGTACATTATAGGCATAACCTATTTAGTAAATTTAATGTACATTATAGGCATAACCTATTTAGTAAATTTAAGGTACATTATAGGCATAACCATTTTAGTAACTTTAATGTACAGTATAGGCATAACCTATTTAGTAAGTTTAATGTACAGTATAGGCATAACCTATTTAGTAAGTTTAATGTACAGTATAGGCATAACCTATTTAGTAAATTTAATGTACATTATAGGCATAACCTATTTAGCAAATTTAATGTACATTATAGGCATAACCTATTTTATAATTTTAATTTACATTATGGGCATAACCAATTTAGTAAGTTTAATATACATTATAGGCATAACCAATTTAGTAAGTTTAATGTACATTATAGGCATCACCAATTTAGTAAGTTTAATGTAAATTATACGCGTAACTAATTTAGTAAATTTAAGGTACATTATAAGCACAACCAATTTAGTAAGTTTAACGTACAGTTTAGGCATAACCTATTTAGTAAGTTTAATGTACATCATAGGCATAATCAATTTAGTAAGTTTAACGTACAATATGGGCATAACCTATTTAGTAAATTTAATGTACATTATAGGCATAACGTATTTAGTAAATTTAATGGACATTATAGGCATAACCTATTTAGTAAATTTAAGGTACATTATACGCATAACCAATTTAGTAAGTTTAATGTACATTATAGGAATAACCAATTTAGCAAATTTAATGTACATTATAGGCATAACCAATTTAGTTAATTTAATGTACATTATAGGCATAACCTATTTAGTAAATTTTAGGTACATTATAGGCACAACCAATTTAGTAAGTTTAACGTACAATATAGGTATAACCTATTTAGTAAGTTTAATGTACATTATAGGCATAATCAATTTAGTAATTTTAACGTACAATATAGGCATAACCTATTTAGTAAATTTAATGTACATTATAGGCATAACCAATTTAGTAAATTTAATGTTCATTATAGGCGTTACCTATTTACTAAATTTAAGGTACATTATAGGCATAACCAATTTAGTATGTTTAACGTACATTATAGGCATAACCTATTTAGTAAATTTAAGGTACATTATAGGCATAACCTATTTAGTAAATTTAATGTACATTATAGGCATTACCTATTTAGTAAATTTAATGTACATTATAGGCAAAACCTATTTAGTAAATTTAAGGTACATTATAGGCATTACCTATTTAGTAAATTTAATGTACATTATAGGCATAACCTATTTCGTAAATTTTATGTACATTATAGGCATTACCTATTTAGTAAATTTAAGGTACATTATAGGCATAACCTATTAGTAAATTTAAGGTACATTATAAGCATTACCTATTTAGTAAATTTAATGTACATTATAGGCATAACCTATTTCGTAAATTTTATGTACATTATAGGCATTACCTATTTAATAAATTTAAGGTACATTATAGGCATTACCTATTTAGTAAATGTAAGGTACATTATAGGCATAACCAATTTAGTATGTTTAACGTACATTATAGGCATAACCTTTTTAGTAAATTTAATGTACATTATAGGCATAACCAATTTAGTATGTTTAATGTACATTATAGGCATAACCTATTTAGTATATTTAAGGTATATTATAGGCATAACCTATTAAGTAAATTTAATGTACATTATAGGCATTACCTATTTAGTAAGTTTGATGTACATTATAGGCATTACCTATTTAGTAAGTTTAATGTACAATATAGGCATAACCAATTTGGTAAGTTTAATGTTTAATATATGAATATTCTATTTAGTATGTTTAACGTACAATATAGGCATAACCTATTTAGTAAATTTAAGGTACAATATAGGCATAACCAATTTAGCAAGTTTAATGTTTAATATATGCATATTCTATTTAGTATGTTTAACGTACAATATAGGCATAAACTATTTAGGAAATTTAAGGTACATTATATGCATAACCTATTTAGTAAATTTAATGTACATTATAGGCATAACCCTTTTAGTAAGTTTAATTTACATTATATGCAAAACCTATTTACTAAGTTTAATGTACAATATAGGCATATCCAATTTAGTATGTTTAATGTTTAATATATGCATATTCTATTTGGTATGTTTAACGTACAATATAGGCCTAACCTATTTAGTAAATTTAAGGTACATTATAGGCATAACCTATTTAGTAAATTTAAGGTACATTATAGGCATAACCTATTTAGTAAATTTAAGGTACATTATACGCATAACCCTTTTAGTAAGTTTAATTTACATTATAGGCAAAACCTATTTAGTAAGTTTAATGTACAATATAGGCAAAACCAATTTAGTAAATTTAATGTTTGATATATGCATATTCTATTTAGTATGTTTAACGTACAATATAGGCATAACCTATTTAGTAAATTTAAGGTACATTATAGGCATAACCTATTTAGTAAATGTAAGGTACATTATAGGCATAACCTATTAAGTAAATTTAATGTACATTATAGGCATAACCCTTTTGGTAAGTTTAATGTACAATATAGGCATAACCTATTTATTAAGTTTAATTTGCATTATAGGCATAACCCTTTTGGTAAGTTTAATGTACAATATAGGCATAACCTATTTAGTAAGTTTAATGTACATTATAGGCATAACCCTTTTAGCAAATTTAAGGTACATTATTGGCATTACCTATTTAGTAAGTCTAATGTACATTATAGGCATAACCCTTTTGGTAAGTTTAATGTACAATATAGGCATAACCAATTTAGTACGTTTAATGTACAATATAGGCATAACCTATTTAGTAAGTTTAATGTACATTATAGGCATAACCCTTTTAGCAAATTTAAGGTACATTATTGGCATTACCTATTTAGTAAGTCTAATGTACATTATAGGCATAACCCTTTTGGTAAGTTTAATGTACAATATAGGCATAACCAATTTAGTACGTTTAATGTACAATATAGGCATAACCTATGTAGTAAATTTAATGTACATTATAGGCATTACCTATTTAGTAAATTTAAGGTACATTATAGGCATTACCTATTTAGTAAATTTAAGGTACATTATAGGCATAACCTATTTAGTAAATTTAAGGTACATTATAGACATTACCTATTTAGTAAATTTAAGGTACATTATAGGCATTACCTATTTAGTAAATTTAAGGTACATTATAGGCATTAACTATTTAGTAAATTTAAGGTACATTATAGGCATAACCAATTTAGTAAATTTATTGTACATTATAGGCATAACCTATTTAGTAATTTTAATTTACATTATAGGCATAACCTTTTTAGTACGTTTAATGTACAATATAAGCATATCCTATTTAGTAAATTTAAGGTATATTATAGGCATTACCTATTTAGTAAATTTAAGGTACATTATAGGCATTACCAATTTAGTAAGTTTAATGTACATTATTGGCATAACCCTTTTGGTAAGTTTAATGTACAATATAGGCATAACCTATTTAGTACGTTTAATGTGCAATATAGGCATAACCTATTTAGTAACTTTAATGTACATTATAGGCATTACCTATTTAGTAAATTTAAGGTACATTATAGGCATTAACTATTTAGTAAATTTAAGGTACATTATAGGCATAACCAATTCAGTAAATTTAATGTACATTATAGGCATAACCTATTTAGTAATTTTAATGTATATTATAGGCATAACCTATTTAGTTCGTTTAATATACAATATAGGCATAACCTATTTAGTAAATTTAAGGTATATTATAGGCATTACCTATTTAGTAAATTTAAGGTACATTATAGGTATAACCTATTTAGTAAATTTAAGGTACATTATAGGCATAACCAATTTAGTAAATTTAATGTACATTAAAGCAATATACCATGAGTTATCAAATGCAATTAAGCATTGTATATGTTCTGGTTGTTAGTACACCTCGAAAAAGCGAGACCAAACAATATTTGAGAGTTCATTACTGGTATATGGAGGAATATTTAGTAAACTACCAATCAGTTGTGGGAAAAATTTAATTGGGATATGAATGCTGTCATTTATCCAACTATGAATCATTATCTCTCTATATCGTTGTTGTTTGTTCATACTAAAGACCTGAAATATTTAAAAAAAACCTCTCTAAATAAATAACCTCTCTAAATAAATAACCTCTCTAAAATGTATTAATTTATACAATTTAGCTTGACACATTTGTTTGGTTGTTGTAGCTGTTTTTGGATTGCTACCATTCGTAATCGTGACATAAAAACATTTTGAAAGCTATGTTAATAATAATTCACGTAATATATAAAATATAATTATTATTTTGAATTGCATGATCACCGTCTAAAGCAAAGCAGGCTGAAAGTCTTTATGTATTTCAGCAGTTCTTCGAGTAGAGTAAGCAATGTACGCTGATTGTTTTTATGTATCGAAAGAAACAGTTGTTCGAGTAGAGTAAGTAATAAACGCTCATTGTCTTTATGTATCTCAGATAGCAGTTATTTTAGTAGAGTAAGTAATAAACGCTCATTGTCTTTATGTATCTCAGATAGCAGTTATTCTAGTAGAGTAAGCAATACACGCTGATTGTCTTTATGTATCTCAGAGAACAGATGTTCGATTAGAGTAAGCAATTCACGCTGATTGTCTTTATGTAACTCAGAAAACAGTTATTCGAGTAAAGTAAGCAATTCACGCTGATTGTCTTTATGTATCTCAGATAGCAGGTATTCGAGTAGAGTAAGCAATAAACGCTCATTGTCTTTATGTATCTCAGATAGCAGTTATTCTAGTAGAGTAAGCAATACACGCTGATTGTCTATATGTATCTCAGAGAACAGATGTTCGATTAGAGTAAGCAATTCACGCTGATTGTCTTTATGTATCTCAGAGAACAGTTATTCGAGTAGAGTAAACAATACACGCTGATTGTCTTTATGTATCTCAGAAAACAGTTGTTCGAGTAGAGTAAGCAATGTACGCTGATTGTCCTTATGTATCTCGAATAGCAGTTATTCGAGTAGAGTAAGCAATACTCGCTGATTGTCTTTATGTATCTCAAATAGCAGTTATTCGAGTAGAGTAAGCAATACACGCTCATTGTCTTTATGTATCTCAGAGAACAGTTGTTCTAGTAGAGTAAACAATACACGCTGATTGTCTTTATGTATCTCAGAGGACAGTTGTTCGAGTAGAGTAAGCAATACACGCTCATTGTCTTTATGTATCTTAAATAGCAGTATTTCGAGTAGAGTAAGCAATTCACGCTGATTGTCTTTATGTATCTCAAATAGCAGTTATTCGAGTAGAGTAAGCAATTCACGCTGATTGTCTTTATGTATCTCAAATAGGAGTTTTTCGAGTAAAGTAAGCCGTATAATCTTCATTTTTTTTGACGCATTCAATGAAAATAAACGTCGAGTCGTATTAAATTTAAAAATCATCCAGAATTCACTAAGTGGTCACTATTCAGAAACATTAAGTAGGGTCATACACCACAAGTCAAATGAAAAGAACAACTGTATTTGTCATATAGTCAGTCTTTATAATATCCTCATTTTTTTAGTAACGAAGAAAATATGACTAATAAGAGATGTAGTTATGTGAGTATTAATTCCATTTGGAGCCAGCATTGGACGCATGACCATGGGCACTGTCAAATATTGAATTTTGGTATATCACGACAAGATCTAAGAATATCCTACAATTACGAAACCACCTGTCCCGACACAGGCACAAGTTCAAAAGTTCAAAGCTGATTTTGATTAATCGTTCAGCATTCATCATAATATGTGATATCCATTGGCTATAACATATATATATATATATATATATATATATATATATATATATATATATATATATATATATATAATGGTAATTCTCATAAAGTATACTTTCTTTAAGGTTAAACATTTGATCAACACTGGATTCATAGTTCATAGTTGGGTGATACTATTTGTTGTAAAGTTGCCTGATATTTTACAATGACTGATAAATGTGTATTTGTGCCAGATCTAACCACGAATTGTGCTACCGTGTTCCTCAAGGTCCAGCAAACTTCGTATAAAACACATCCGCTGTGAAATATGTATATTCCATAACAGTGTAAAGAATCGATAGTATCCTTCTAATTATCGTTGTTCTTGTTGTTTGAAAGTTACACCTCGTAATTTTGTGATAAGGCGCTAATGAAATCCATTTTCATAATTAATTCAGTCAATCTTTTACGAACATATAAGAGGAAATGTTTGTACACGCAAACGTTAGAGACGAGTATTAAGGGCAATAATTATAATTAGATTTCGGTAGGAATTCGACTATTCGACTAAAATTCGTTAAAGCAACCAGAGCTTCAGTGTTGTAAAATATTCCATAAGATTGGTCGTTTGTCATGATTTATGAGTTAAATATGATTTATATCTATTACTGCAATATACACTATAATAATTTTTCAATATCTTACTCAGCCCCTGTCACTCACACTGTTTAAAATACTACTTGGACGAAATACGTCACTTGTAATGTCACCCACTTAGTCGTAGTTAATTGGATTTAGCTACGTTAAATAAGGAATGACCTCCCTCCATGTTATGACCCATTACGAGTGAAAAGATCGAATATCAACTATGAACTGGGCAAGATTACTAAGACGCAATAACGAAATAAGAGCACCCTTATACAGGAAAAGTAACACATTCAGTCAAACACATAGATAGGGGTAATTACATTTCAAATTAAGTTCAATCAACATGATGCAATGGCAGCGTTTATTTTGAATTTATTTCATCATCATCACATTCCTTCGGTTACTTTACTCTGAACACACTTACTATCTACTCAAAGCGTAATACGGTAGTAACTTGCCCTTGCTTCAAAGCGACATTCCCTAGATTACAGCGTGAGTGGTCTCTCGAATATTTCCCGTATTCTACACATATTCGAAACATATTGCATAAAATTCACAGAACCTTATCGTACAAGATTGTTTAAACATTACAAATGCAAATATAATAGGTTCTTATAGTTACGATTATCATTATTAGGCCTAACAGAATAAAGGAAATTAGTTCATATTTATTTCATATAAGCCTATGAAATATTAAACATGTGAACATTTAGATCTAATGAAATCGATTCTACCAATGAACTAATAACTTTAATATTAAAACGACAAAGTACTTAACAACTCTAGCATCAACACAAGTCCATGAAATTTAATAGAAAAAACTGCGTAATAACTCTATCCTCAACACGATGCCATGAGAAATTGAATTAGATTTCTTTACAACTCTATTATCAAAACATTTGCCATGAAACTTAAGAAACGATACATAATATGGAACCTAGACATATCAAACATTTACATACAACAAATAATCTAAACATAAAACTTTACGTCAAATTAAAATTGCGTACCTTACTGTTGTTGAATTTAGATATTAAACCTTACTTCCTCACGATAGACACCAAGTACCGTTCCTGTTTAACGAAGAAAGCACTGCATTGTTTCTAGGCTTTCTCTGAACCAAACTTCTATCCTCTCAGGAACTTTCGGACTAAGGAAATTTTATCAAGGCTGTCACTTTAAATTCTCATTATTTTCAAAGTCTACGTTTTTTTTCACTCTGGTCAATCATATGAAGTGGTTCCTAATGATTTATTACGTCAACCATAATCTCTGAGCTACGTTATATAACTTTCCATTTCAAAATGACTATTTGACATAGATCGGAAATTTCGCTCTCTCTTTCTCAAACCGTGCTGAGCTATCCTTTCATGTTCATATAAGCCTTTCTATTTTATAAGACTGATATAGAATAAATAAAGTTAAAAGATCGAAGTGGCCTTTCACTAAGATTCTCCCGGTATAAACGTGATGCATTCCTACTGCTCAGTGCATTCAACTTTAAGGTTCAATACTCATTCCATGTTCGACACTTGTAATACAATTGTATAAAGCAGCGTAAACCTTGGCGTCATCCTAGTAAAAGATTGAGTTAGGTGTTAGCTACGACACACAAGTACAAAGTAAGATGTTGTTAATGCGTAATCATCAAACGTTTCATTATTAACTGTCAACACTTTTTCAAGATTGTTTTAATATAGTCCGAGTTCTCAGTAAAATCGTCGTTTATCTTTGCTTAATACAGATTTTTTCTTTTTAATCCTCCATTGCATCGATATATTCGATATCTGTTCTATGTTAAACATATTTTGATTTGTCTGAACGCTGTCGTTATCTACCACCTAAGAAACGATACACCGGCAAAGCATCGTTACGATAAACTCAAGTATAGTGATATAGTGTGATAAAGACACTATTATTTTTGTTTCTGCATTTCAGCTTTAGCTAAATTAGAGCAATACTTAGCAAATACGTTCATACAGATCTAACGTTTATCTCATCTGATCAGCTCTCATAACGGATAACTTTACCAGTTTTCTTAACAATTATCATATACATGTATATCATTGTGGTTTAGACTGTACAGATAAACAACCGTTTTTGGCTGAACTGTTGGATACGTTACTTCTTACCGAGCTCTTTATCTGATATAATTAAGATTTTTTTTTTTAAAAAAAACACATCACACAATTCTTTGCATTCGTCACGTTTATTGCTCATCTGTTTATTATTACAATAAACCATCCATCAATAATATTTAAAAAATGTTAAACAAGGGTTAAAAGGTTCAAAATATTCTGAACTTATCATACGTATATGGCTGCTGTGCAAACACGTCTTTAGTTTATGATGATATAGTTATGATGCTGTTGCAATAAATAACAATAGACTGTTATTAGCGTTAATTATCTTTGTAAATCAAAAATGGTTTGTGACTCGTTATTCCACTACTGAGAGTAAGTTAATCTGACGGATGATGAAATATTTTGAGTTGTATCAATTACAAATAGTTTAGTTACTAAAATTAAAGGTCGGATTTCAAGATATACAGTCGTGATACATTTCAACTAACTTAATCAATATACTCTTTTAAAGACTAGTTTAGGTTTTCCATGTCACTTTGCCTAGGTGATCTTTATCCTGCATTGTTGAATTGTATCAGTTGTGGAGCACTCAATCAGCAACTTCGAAAATACAATATTTGTACACTTTATTAAAATGAAAATAAATCAAATTTATATTTAATGCGGCTTAAAATATTCTAGACGTTTCAGAAATAAATGTAATATATGATGGCTTTGGAAAAGATATTGTGATGATATTACTGGTGACTAGTGTCATGTGTGTTTGTTCTGGTTTTATATATTATAGGACGGCGGATACGATTCTCTTTTAATGATATCATTATCGATTCAGTCTTGTCCGGATAATATATAAGTATTCCGATCAACACCATTCAAATTAACATTTTACAATCGGAGTTTACCATTTTGTACATTAAATTATGATAGTGAAATATCATATATACAATTGTTTTACTTAGCAACAGTCGTATCGATGCCTCAATATTTTGCACAATATCAAGGCTTACATTTTGAAATGGATCCCGGGGGAACACCAGCGTTGATGCAAAAAACATCTGAAGAGTTAGGATTTGTAATAACCCGTTGTCATAGGAACTGTTAAACTATGATCATTAATTTCCATGGACACCAGTATCAGTCTTTTTATGAATGTACAGTCTGCATATCGCCATTGCCACAGTACTGAAACTAATCTTTTGAAAGTATTTAATGACATTCTCTCTGCTTTAGAACAATCATTGTCTTTACCCTCCTTGATTTGTCTGCAGCATTTGACCTAAAAGACCATAATATATTACATCACCGTCTGAAACATGTATTTGTCATTCACAATACAGCCTTACTTTGGTTCAAGTCCTACTTAGTCAACAATATAGAGATTGTATCTGAACATGGAATACACTCCATCCCAGTTTATCTATATTGTGGTGTGCCAAAAGGGTCTGTTATTGGATCTGAATGCTTCATCCTACACACATAGCCGCTCTCAAGTGTTAAGGAGCATCCCCCATTGTTTCACCAATTGTATTCTGATGACACCCAAATATACAAGTCCAGCCACCCAACTGAAGTGGATGCTACCATCCAAGGAGTAGGGTGGTGCATTTCCGATGTGAAATTATGGATGACATGTAGCGAGAAACTGATCAATCATGATAAAACTGAGGCCATTCTGATCATAACATAAAGACGTTCTCATTCACATCACTTACCTCAAACAATAAATATCAGCAACACAAACATTAAATGCAAAGTCAGTACGACACATAGGTGTATATCTAAAATTCTAAAGAGTACTATCACATTGTACCAACACGTCCTGAACATATACAAAGCTGCATATCTTGAGCTGAGAAGTGTCAGCTACAATATATTCAAGGCTATACCACCAAAAACACTTGTGTGTTCATTAGTACTTTCAAAACTACTCCAGAAAGTTCAAAAAAGTCAAAACACCGTTGCTCGGATCATATTTAGAGTGCTTCGATCAGAGCACCCCTTCCCACTATTCTGTACACTGGTTATCCGTTCGATTCAGAGTCAGATACAAAATTCGTTCTCTGTACTACGTTTAATTGACAGACTCCAGTCAAGCATACCTATACGGCCTCATTCATGTGTACAAACCAGCGAGATACGTATGCACCTCTTCTGACAATCTCATACTCGTTATCCCACTATGAAAATGAAGTCATAGGGACTACGTTTTTCTTGCATACTAGTGCCCATCAACGTGGAATGAATTGCCTATTAACATTAGACACAGTGATTCTTTTCAATAGTGCTCTTAAAACTCACCTTTGTCAACTGAAAGAACCAAATAATGATTCCTACCTAAATATTTTCAGCATTTTTTTATGTTTTCCAATCTTATCGTGTTTATTTTGCTATTTGGGAAGTCGTAAATTATTATAGATGTTCCTAAGCGCTTATCGCGTTTAAAGATTAGGCGCTATACGATGTCCTCATTATTAATATGTTAGGCCTTTATCCAGGTTTTAGGTAATATAGAAGATTTCTTGAGAATAGCTAATTTAAAATTTGGGAATTAGACACTGCATTTAACCTGTGTATTTTCGGTTTCCATGACCTCTAATTAGATATTTTCCACAGTCCAAACATGACGGGAAATTGTTACTGACTGTTAAAAGTGTTCTTACGAAGCACTAGTCGCCCATCACTGAGTTTTCGTCTACCCTATCCTCAGTTATATTCCATCCAGCACCAAAATGGAGTTACCATTGCCCAATTATCTACTACTACCAAAACCTAGTCCATCAAAGTGCTCGTGGTATGATACAACCATAACCTATGCCTATTGTATTATCACTCACACTGCATCGTCAACATGATTTCTGGAGTGATCATAAATCACTTATCTACCAACACACAGCTAGGTCTCATTTAGCCAATACTAGCAATATGTCCTCAATAACCCTTTGAATATGATCTGATTCCAGTGACATAGTATCCAAAAGGTAGTTAACTACATTGCAGCTAGCCGTTGTAGTCACAATTAACTAGGATTATATTAGCCATTATCACAACATGTATTATTCAACGAACCACAAAGACGATGGTGTTGAAGAAAGAGTATAACAAAGAATGCAAGTAACTAAAAAATATAACTGATTAACTGACGTCCGTATTAGCATACAGCTTATATGTGTTTGCCTTAAACAAACTAAAATGCAATAAAAATATATTAGGCACGCGTAAACGAAAACCAAATCTAGACAGCGACATATATATTGTCTTATATTCATGAATGAATAACTTAAATATATATATATATATATATATATATATATATATATATATATATATATATATATATATATATATATATATATATATATATATATCAAACACCTATTCGCAACTAAATGTAGGTTTTTAATCTCGTCATGGTGATTTGTTCTTTTTCTGTTTAACACGCGTGCTTAGTAAACAAGTCTTCACTGCAACTGATCCGGCTGCATGTGGTAGTGATTGAAGGTAATGCAGACAGTTTTGTAGTTGGAACTGAATCGTGCATGTGTAGGACTCTTTCCATAACATTGTTCCAGAGATGTTTCTCGCTAGCGTTTAAACTTTTCAAAAATATATGGTAACACTAACAGTTTCATTTTCACTCTAAACATTACCCAATACAACTTTAAATACAATATTATTTACCCACTATGGTACACATTCATTATGATCAACTGGTACTGTAGTGGTTTGATCTGGGACCTAATTACCCAGAAAATATATACAGGGCACAACCTGTAAAAACTTTACTTCACATGTGCTCCGATACAAATTTGGTTGCAAATAGGCTAATGTTATGCCTTGTTCATTTACAAAGGCCAATCTTTCAAGGCAATTACAGTTAATCTATTTTAAGATATAATGTGTCCATCTGCTGTGCACCTAACTGTAATTAATGTTATTGATATATATTCATGATTAATGAACCCATTTTAGCTTCTTTTATAAATGCAATATTTGGCCTTTCTAACCGACATGTTGCGTCGCTTTAAATGCTTTTCTGACGGAAACTGACACAGCAATATTCAAAAACATGATCACGAAAACGATTTCCAATAAAGGGAAATAATTAAAAACTTGTAATTAGAGTCGTGTCGTTACTCTTTACTCACAAAATCAATAATTAAGTACTCGTGAGAAATTTAAACCACCTGTGATCGACAAGGCTACGAAGCCCCTCTTCGTTATGAATAATAATATTTCAAACTTTCTTGACTTTCTTTTGGAGAGGAGAGCTTTTCTAAGCCGATCAACTGTATTTATACATGTGACAATTTACCTTTCTATATACACACGAATATTGGTCATAAATGGTTTAATTAAATGCAATTATTTCAAATAAATTTAAAAACTAACAGCTTCCTTAGTGTCTGCACTGTCACACATTAAGACACAGCTGCCCTTTAATAATTGTCTCTCTCTCTCTCTCTCTCTCTCTCTCTCTCTCTCTCTCTCTCTACATCAGCTCCAAAAAAGAGCATGCCTTTTGCGAATCTGCAAACATCTCAGTAAATGGAAAACACCTCAAAACTGAACGCAATATGGTTCCCAACGACTTTCTGTTTTTAGGGATTTCATTTGTTATTTACAACTGTATATTTGTAACTTTTGGTATGTAATTTTACTTAATATTCGTATTTTTTTTATGTTTATAAATTGTATGAATTATCGATTGCAATCAACCTTTACATGTCACTTGCACTTGTTAGAATAATTTGTTAGAATGCAAATTACATTGGATCGGTAGCCGAGGTTTATAATTACGAATAATAATTTTACATGTAAGATATTAATGGCTTTTGTTTCGTACATTAACAATAGCTGGTGGGGTTTAGGCGTTGTAGAATAATTCTGTAACTTTCCGTTTGTTGGGCTAGGTATGATGAATGGGCCATACTCGACACAAGATCAGAAGTGTAGTACGTGGGGTCAGTTGCGAAATACGGTCTCAATCTAAGGAGTATATAAGGAAATAATTAAGCAATGGGTTGAATTCCGGTATTGGGGTTCTTCACACTTATATTACTCCTGTTGTAAATCTGCAGCCGTGTTTTATTTTCTGCTTTGATAGTATTCGAGAGGAAACATTTTTTAGCGGTTCGATGAAAATAGAAAGTGTACATTATTCGGACTGGCATAAATTCTGGAACTGTTAGTAATTATTCGCCATCTTGAAATCATGTCCGTTCTTACAGGACCGGTACGTTTCCGGTTTTGAAATTTATATGGAACTTTGCATTCGTTTAAATCTTTCATAGACCTTAGCGTGACTAAGATTTGATTAAGTTCATAGTCTTGTAAGTGCGGCTGCCATTTTCATTTAAACATTGATAAGTAAATTTATTTATTAAGTTCTATAAAACAATTTTGTATTGACTGTTTTCTATTACATATCATTATGACCATAGATTTGCAATTAATGGATTAGATTGAAGGAAGCAATTCATACGTTAATCTGTTCTTGCAAATGATTGATAGTCAGATGGATTGATGAACACAAATTACGTTACCATGTTGATAAGGGTCATGTCAGCAAATAAATGTATGATGTCTGACGATTATTATCACTTCAAAAGTATTAAAACCAATGTCATGAATTGTACAAAACAATCTTTATTGCAAACATAACTAGCTGCGACGTTTACAAGTCGGTCTGCTTCAAAAGCCAGATCTGAAACACCTGAAAACAGAAAAAAATAGTCCTGTTTCGATTCTCAGTTATAACAGATGTCAAAAAGGTGTGGATATTGATTCAGTTAACCTGAAAAAAATATTTATGAATTGAGCCTTTATTGTTACCAAAGAATTTTACTCAAGGTTTAGTTCAATTATGATAAATACACCACAATGTATGTTGCCCTAGTGAAATGAAAAAAAAAGCGTTTATTCGGATTCAAGCTCTGCTTTGTCAAAACCGTTTCTCACTATAAACAAGGAATACTTTCATGCGCTCTGTGGTTCTCTCTCGGGCAGACCTGAATTTCACTTGAAACGCGTTATCAATTAAAATTGGTTGTGTATGAATCCGATCTTAACCATTAGGTTAAGATCGGATTCATACACAACCAATTTTATAACAAGGACTAACTAGTTGATTAACTTGTGCGACAAACAAACGTTTATGTGAGCCCAAATTTATTCTTAATACGCCCAAATGCACAATATAATCTAACCACAATTCAATATATTCTGCTCCAAAGGTGATATTTGATTTTATTTTAGCAACTAAAGCAAACAAAGTATTCACTATCGAGGATAGAAAATACAGAGATTATTAACACAGAGACCGTGCATTCTATATTATCCAGTCAATACCGCGCCAGAATACGCATCTTAGGCAAAACTATCACGATGACCGCTTACAAATCAACGTTAGTTCTCAGACAAACGACCAAATGAAGACAGCACAGATACAAGCTGATTCCATCTAATATATCCCAATCACTCACCGTGGAGGGCACAACATTCCAAATTTATCATGTATCGTTCCACGCATTGATGTATCGATATTAAGTTCATGACCTTAGATCTTAAAGTATCAAGAATACTTTGATTAACCAACGAGCTGCTGTAAACGGTTAAATTTCATTTAATTTACGTATCCTTAACTAAAGTTAATATCTATCTTACTATTTTAACCAGACAAACAATATATTTTAACATGTATTTTATCAAACTATTTATAAACAGGCACCGAAAGCTTTATATTTGACATTGGTTCTTTGAGGCTGGAATACCGGAATTAGTCATTACGAAAATAGGTAATGACAAAAGGTAATTACATACAAAATGTCTTAATAAGTATCCAAACTCTGCATATGTAATCTGGACAAAACGGACAATATCGAGGAACAGCATCAAAATGTTCTGCATGAAAAATTCCTAAACTTAAAAAAACTGTCTTGTTATTTTTGTTTTTCAATGGCTTGGTTCTGACACTCTGTAAATGTATGAAGATAAACTAAACGAATAATTGCATGTACAGTTTAATTAAAAATTGATAAACTTGATTGAAATGAGTAAGTATATTCAATTAAATTGACCTTTACACATCTACCTTCCCGACTGAACTGTTTTCACATACCTTATCTTCATCATAGAATAGTTTCTACAGCCTCGAAGCCAAAGTGTCGATATATTTACCTGTCAAAACTTTACCGCTTCAATCATGTATTTCCGTACGTCTTGTCTATGAATTTCATTACATGCGGCGACAAGCTACCGAATTCAATCGAAATAAAGTTTTAAAAATTTGGGCACTGATCGTATATGAATCAGAGAGGAGACGCACACGACTGCTGTGGAATCACAAAGAAGCATTATTCCACTGCCTATCCGTGCTTGCACAAATATATCCTTTCCCACAAATACACCAAATGGCTTCCTTTTCGTACACATTTATAACTTCAATGTTATACTTACACAGGATCTCTTTCAAATCAATCGCCTGGACCACTTTGGAGACACAATGAACTGCTGTTGCACGTTATTTTATTGCTGGGATAATGTATTAAGGGAGATAATCCATGCAATCCAACATTTGTCGTTAGGACAAAGCACTTAAATATCTGATCTATCCGCCAAGGTGTAGACAAGATTAACATATCGGAAAGTTCGGTGTCGGAGAAGGAGTTTAAACGGCAGAAGGCAATAATAGGTATAGTACATCTTGAAGCTGTTGTGACGTTATGTCTTTATAGTGCCTAGGCATTCATTGTAACAGACAGAAGCGGTCCAGGTACCGTTAGTATGGATTGACTTGTTATACCAAGTGTGAATGCGCACTTCCCTGATAAAATTCCCTTTATATAGGCAATGTATATTACAATAATCTAGATTATGACAGCTTTAGGTTACTCTCGTGCTAATTAATTTATTATAAATACTGCATCTCCTATCACGGGTGAAAAGACGAGTAGCACAATAAGTATTGGATACTGTCTGTACAAAAGAACTAATTCAGGCAAAAGAAAACCAAAAAGACAAGGTTAGATGGGTTACCTTCATCGCTTAGTCATTATTTGTGCAGTGGCATGTGCCATGGATACAGCGCCAGTGCTGGTTTCGTTCACAATTGCGTCCTCCGCCACAATCAGAGTTGGATGTGCAAGCTATTTGAATAAGTAAATAAATACAAGCATGCGTACACAAATCTCGAGCTAACATCAGGAGGAAAAGACATTAATTTATTAATGACATTATTTTAAACCAATAACTTGAATAAAATGTTTGAAAGATTATATTTAGTTGAGACATCATATCTTTTAGCGAAAGATATTGCATCATGAGTGAGTATTATCCCTCTTATCGCTCCCGTCGCAAT
The DNA here is from genome assembly GCA_029339505.1 of Unio delphinus. Taxonomy (NCBI): domain Eukaryota; kingdom Metazoa; phylum Mollusca; class Bivalvia; order Unionida; family Unionidae; genus Unio; species Unio delphinus. The sequence continues at coordinate 1,965,967 of JAQISU010000049.1, forward strand.
CACAAGTTCCCGCATTATTAGACTGTTAATAAACTTAAAATTCAATTTTTTTAAATCTCTGTCAGTTAAGTACAGATCATTATGGCGTCAGAACAAAGAGATTGATATTGCGTTTGAGCTACACATTGAAAATTGAAGGAGATTAGTTTCGTTACATTATATTACATTAAAATTGATTCGACATCGTTCTAGGAGTCAGAACATTCTTTGTTAAACAAGGAACAAATACAATGTAAATACATTGTAATGTATTTACAAACAAATACAAAATATACTTTATCAATGGTATATGTTTTCGCACCAAAAGGGTCTCTTGTATATTGCATATGTATGACTCAGAACTCTTCAACTCTGTTCATTTCTGGGTGAAATGAAGCCGTGTTTTAACAATAAAAGTTATGATATTGTTGTAATTAATTGGCAGTAATGAGATAATCGTTTATAACAATTCGTGAGTTTTAGGGAAAAAGATTGTTGTTACAGGTTACGTCCAAAGAAATAATACAGGAGAACCTTTGAACCCTTGTGTTCAAACTTCTTTCATATTTACTACTTGCCGCCATAATAAATGATAGTGTGCTTATAAAACAGCACGTAGGTATATCACAGACGCGCAAAACTCGAAATCGTGACTTAATTATAACAGTTACAATATTATTTGTAGAAGATATATCGAGAAAGTTCTCTGGTTAGCACTTTGCTTTTCCTTTTCCAGTCATCCGTGCTGTACTTTATATAAAAACTGTATCAATCGCAATAATCATAGCTGGCATATATATATATATATATATATATATATATATATATATATATATATATATATATATATATATATATATATATATATATATATATATATATATATATATATATATATAGTTACCCTCTATGCAGACTTGTATAAATTCCATTTATAATGCACCAGGTATTATGTGGTCTATACACGTCTTGCAGGTATAATGCAATGCGTAGGGTAAATAAGAAAGCAAGCTTACTGTGTGAGCCACCTCCAATTTGTGTACATGTGCAGATGTTGTCCAAGCAACCCAGAACCCATTCATTTCCAGTGCATGTTGTTAACGTACAGTCAGTGGCGTGTCCAGATAGACAGTTCTCTCCCTTTACGTACACTGTAATATAAATAATGCACATTGTAATGTGTACAGTCATTCCTTTTTTATGAAAATATTAAATAATTAGTTTTAAAAAGTGTTATCGCAGTATAATGAAGTAGCTTTAATATTGAAACAAGATTGATTGCAAAAACTTTGAACCCAGCGCACGCTTGTCACATGAAAATGTAGTCGCTATGGAGAATCACTTCAGCGAAAGGGAACATTGTAACGTTATTCTTCTGTAATATGAAGGATCTTATTAATAAATTAATTATATTCATCGATATTGTTTAACATAATAGTTGAGTTTTAATTCAGGCATGTATGGTATAATCAGTATATTGTATCAATGTGTTATTTCAGACGAATCTGGGGTAGAAAGAGAGTATGCACTTCTTAAAATTAGAACCTGGTTCAGT